>VYZM01001989.1:246825-263729 GCA_013398915.1 Dromas ardeola | reverse complement strand
TATTTATTTTTTTTTTTTATTTGTGCTCATGTGTATACAAACTTAAGTTTCTAGTTCATAAGGTAATGGATAGCCACATGGTCCAAAGCAAACAGGCACAAATCAGGAATTGAGACCAGTATTAGTTCCACAAATAACACACTGTACAAACCTGGATAAACACAGGTTTTGTTCCATTTTCTACAACTACCATTTGTAAAATATTTCACTTTGCAATTCCAAAGAAGCTAGCTACACAGTTCTTGTTTGCAAATTGAAAATCCAAATACTATTAGTTGTTGATAGTGCCCTAATCTTCAAAAAAGATCACGGTTTTCATATTTCCCTTTAAGATTACTAAAAGAGTAATTGCTTATGTATTTATTAACAGCTCAGTTTAGAGCCAAATGCTCCACACCAAGGCTCTATAAACATAAGCCAAGAGATGTGCACTACTCTAGATCACGGCAATGATCAGTTTCACTACCTCCATACCTCAGATGGGCATAACAGAACATCTGAAGCTTACAACATTTCCATGTTCAAGAGAGCACTAATTTAGAGACATACAGTCAGCTGATATACTAAGTAAATGACATTGAACAGTTTTAAAGAACACCTATTAAAAGTAGTTCTAAAATTTTCAAAAAGTAAAAAAATACTTTCATTATTTTTTTGCATGTGCATTCCAATGCTGCATTAACAGCCTTTTCCAAGATTATCTCCTCTCCCTGCTAGCATTTCTACTTGACAGGCAGAGTCATCACATCCTACGTTTAAAAAAAAAAAACCCTATCTTAAAAGCATAAGTGACTTTAGCTTTGTTTACAAAGCTACAATGTTACAAAACGTTCATGGTAACTGTATACTCAGCTCTCATTAAACTTTATGAAAAGACTTTTTATAGTACTCGCATGCTCTCATCCCATGTACACAAGGAAAAACAGAATCTTAATAGAAGCATACATTTTGAACAGGCATTAGAAGAGGATGGTAACATTCCTCCTGTCCTGAATATTGTTTACTTTAAAAGAGAATAGTAATAGCCTTAATTTCAGTTTTTCAATTACTAAACAAGGTTTTCAATAGCAGAGCTGTACTAATGTAAGATACCAAGCTGTAACAAGCCACTGCACCATAGCCTACAGACTGGACTTGATGATCTTTAAAGGCCCCTTTCAAACCAAACCATTCTATGATTTCATGTAGCTAACAGAACTCTTCCTTCCTTTGCTTGTGAAAAGTGATATCCAAAAAGCCTGGAAAGCTTGCCCTCCTTGAGATCAAACTGAGCCACATCATGCAGCAGCCACAGCCAGAGCGCTGCAAAGGTTGTAAAATGCTCAAATTGCTATTTATTTTTTCTCAACTTGGTTAGGAAAGAATTTAGCTATTGTTGCTCTTTTATTGAAAGATAACGGTATTTCTTGTCTTTCACATGAAAGCTGCTAAATACACAATACAGGAAAGCAGTCCAATTGTTGAGGCTCCTGCAAAAGTTCTTAGTAATTAGGTATTTATATTGAGGGGCTGGCCTATATCTAGTGTTACCTAAGAGTGCAAAACATACTGGGGAAGTATGAGAAAAAGAATCAGCAAACTAACAGTACCATTTAAAATGAGCAACAAACTTCAGATCTCAGTATTAGCAACAGTTTAAGTAGTAGCTTTTATGTTTAATTAAAATTACTTCTTCATAAAGGGAAAAGTTCTTATTTTGACAAAGTTTATTACTTCAAAACTTGTGCAGTCTAAAGCTGGCACCTTCTTAAGGGTGAACAACTGACTACATAAAGCCCACAGAATTGTAAAGTGGTAGCCAAATTTAGCCATGGAGAGATGAGAAAACAATCCCAGACTCAAGTCCAGTTCAACGCCCACTCTCAGGATTGGATTTGTTACAATTAATCCATAAACACAACCAACAGCTTAAGACATTTGCTTCCCAGAAGAGACCTTAAACCTCTGCAAGCTAACCTGCACTTCCCAGCCCTCCTAGATTTCTCTCCAAACTCTTCCAACAGCTCTCATCAGTCAGGAGCATTCTTTTATGAACTTCAGCTAGCAATCACAGCACTAGTTTAGGTGACCCACCTTCACTGCATTTCTTTTTGAAAATAAAGGCGAAGATAGATCCTTGACATCTTTACAAAAAAGATGTATACTTTTTCTGGGAAAGAATCCTAGTTGTGGCTGCATCTACAGACCAACAGATGGATATTCAAATAGAAGCAATACCTCTCTAACAAGAAGATACTTACATTGTAATAACATTGAAGTTTCCTCAATTTCAATCTATACCTTTACAATTTAAATCTATACCATTATAATTGTAAAAAAAAAAAAAAAGATTCCTATGTTTCAAATAAAACAACTTCAGATGCCTGTAATATTTTTACATTTAAAAACATCAAAAATACTCACCCCACACACCTGCAGCTAAAGATTTATTCTGGTTTAGTTCCCTCTCATATTCAGGGTTCAAAGATGGCTGAAATAAAGTTTTATCATTATTAAAAAAATAAGTCTTGAATTCTGGCATCAATGAAATACAGAATCATGATAATATTGGCAGTATGACCTCTGCTGTCAAAGACTTTTAAATGGAGACAGACTAGACACTTCCCCCTGTGACCCAAATAGGTCAGTGCTCACTTGTTTCTCTTATCCAATAAAACATCTCAGGCAGCAGTGAATATCATTACATGAACTGTCCAGAGAAAGCAAAAGAACAGTGATGTATGGTTCTTCAAAGAGGAAGCTCACTCTTCCTCTTACATCCTACAATTCTAGGTTGAAGCATGGGATCTCAAAGGGTCACCGGCAGAAAGATCACTTTGTTAGTACTTCAGGTTACCCGTAAGGTAACTTTGTAGAATTTAATACATACACATACCATAGTAGACTGGAACCCAACTGCAGTTTCACTTAAACACTTAAGTGACAATAATAAACATATAATGATAAAAACTGGATATAAAAGGAGAAAAAAGTTAGTGGAGAAATGACTAACACCCTCTTACCTATGGAAAGGGTGATCCCTTATATGATCTGAAACTGGTGAAATCTCATGAAGTAGTTTGTAATGGACAAAATGGCACTTGCAGAACAATTAAACCTTGTTTATGATAATTACAATTAACTTACAAAATCCTCAGCCTCAAACTGTTTGGGTACTTCTTTGTCTTCCTTTTTCCCAGTTTCATTATCAGGTACATTGTGTTCATGCAGTCCTTGGCCTTTTCCACTGTGGAAAGTGCTGGTACGGACACGGGAACCTCCGCCATGGTATCCCCCACGATGGTTTATATTTTCTGTACCATTTCTGCCTTGTGAACGCCAACCATTCTTCTCTTTTCTCCCAAAATGCCCTTAGGTTTTTAAATTTTAGAGACATGTAACTACAAACAATTTTAAAAGAATATTCTACTTTCGCAAAATTGTTAGAGAAGTTACACCTGCAGCTCTATTCTCTGCGATGTGGTAGCATTGTAAACTTAAGTTTTCATTCACATAAGCATATAATCTTACAAAACAGTGCCAGAGAAAGAGGACAGTAGTCCAACATTAAGACAAGTCAACCTCCTTTTCTTGCTGCTCATTTGTATGTTGTTGGCTAGAATATTAACTTGACACTCTTATTCTTCTTGAGATAAATACACCTGGAATAACACTACTTTAACCAACACATCAAATCCTCTTCCAGATGATCTGTCTTTCCATTACCTCTATTTTACTACAGAATAAGAATTTAGCATAGCAGAGCTATTATCAGACTTTTTTCCCAGCTAGAGTGCTACAAAGCAATGATGTTAAGTGTATTCAGAACGTTCCATGAAAGATAAATTATACCTCCATTAGGCCGTCCAATGTTAGGATCAAACCCATCTGAAGAATTGTGTCTTCTGCGATTTGCTTCATAACGATTCTCTGTCCACGAAAAATTTTCAGAATGTTTCTCAAAGTTCAGTGATGGCTGTAAAGGAGCACAAGTAGTAGACCTGAGATATCTGATTAATAACAAAACTGAACTGTATTATCAGAATTGTAGAACTGTATCATGCACATTACTCATGGTATATACAATTCAATTTTAAAAGGACTTTGAACGACAGACAATGTCCTCAAGTACGCGTATGTTCAGAGCTGTGTCACTATCTCCCATGCTAGCAAAGCAGGAGCTGGATCTTCTGCTCCATGACAGTGAAACAGTGCTGAGGACCATGCTTGTGACACCAGGTAAAAAAAACCAAGTTTCTAATTTGTTTTGACAGCAGAATAGAGCACAAGTGACATGCGTTGCACCAGAGGAAACATTAAAAAAAAAAGGTAAGAAAGGACAGAAGATCACAGTTTGGAAGGCAGAAAAGAAGTAGCCTGGGATCTTAATTTAGATGGTCAGAGATTACACGTGTGCATTCCATAGAAAGCAAGGAGTCACTTCCACCAGAGGCAGCTGTACCCAAAAAAGGCCCAATTTATTACTCTTGTAACTTTGGCAAATACAACCAGTTGTGAAATACAAATAAAACCTTGAGTCAAAAGTATACAGATTCAAAGTATATTTCAAATTATCAGATCATAAGTAAGCATTATAGAAATTTTAAAGACATAAATCTTTAATAATCAGTAATAAAATCAGTAGGAAGTACTTTATAAACTAAGACCTTATATTGAGAAGAGCACTCAAATCAAAATACATCCTGAGTGGAACTCATACCTAAGGGGATTAAACCAAAAAAGATCACATCTTACAGTCATTGTCTTATTACTTCTACTTCTTCCTTATTACTATTTTAACACTGGAACATTTCTTTTGCTGTTACATTCTTAAAAATTCAAGAGTAAATTTTCATTCTGCAAAAGTAGTGTTTAGCCTTACTCTTGTTCACAGCACACACCTCCCATTGAGCGACAGCACAGGACTGTGTTACCCAGCACCTCCCTGCCAGCTTTCGATGCCGATGAAGCAATGCCGCCTTCCCACCCAGCAGACTTGCCATGCGCACCTGTGTCCACTGCACTGCACGCATACAGGAGATCCAACACGTCCCAGGGCCCTCAGAACTACAAATGCATAAATGCATAGCAGTGTGGAAGCATACTGTGTCAGCAAACTAAGCTTAATGATTCCAGGGAGTATCAACTTTATTGCACACAAAGTATCAACTTCTCTGCCTGAAGCTCAGTCCCTCTCCAGACTCCGCAACATTCAGGAAAAAAAAAAAAAAGTACAGCAGTAATTGTGTGTGTTTGAAAATGAAAGCCCGAAGTTTGTTTCAACAGTTATTATCCACTAACACCTAACCAACCTATATGATTTAAAATACTCCACTGATGAAAGTTAGTAGGGAAAAAAAAAAAAAAAAAAAAAGGAAATCACAGTTGGTGAGAGACATTAGCTGTTTAGCTTAATTAAGTTTTAAGCGGAATAAATTACTTTGTGTTATAACGTGGTGTGATTTATGCTGTTTGCCTAACTTCACTTATTTAGCATGAGTAGCTAGATTTGCTGAAGCCTTAGGCTGCAACACAGGTAATTTCCTTAGTAATTTTCCTAGCAATTTTCCTAGGAGCTGGTACAGTGCTGCATTTAGTCTTTTAGTATGAGAAAAATGTTGATAGCACTCTGATGTTTTTGTTGTTGCCAGAAATTCAAAAGTCATTGCTTAAAGTTCAAACACAGGTAAGCAACAGATATATTTAAAATACAAAGCATGTGATTCCAAACCATACAGAAGTCAAATGAAAAGGGATCACCTTCTGGGTTTGAGACCCAGGAAGTGAATTACTTCCTTGAGAAACTTGGACAGAGGATAAAAAACAGAGAAACCCACAAGAAAATATCAGAAAGATCTAAGTAGTTCAAAAAACTACCATAATGAATCTCAATATTTAAGGAAAATGAATCCTTACAAACAAATTTTTAATAAGCTGCCAAAAATTTCAGAAAGCTCCAGATCTGTTGATCATAGATGAAATTTCAGAAGGTTCATGTGTTCCTTTTACATACAACAACCTTCCAATATTGCCTTTAGAGGCTGACTTTCACTTTCTATGAACTTTGGAGAACCATCACATTTTCACAAAGTATATAACGTTTGAGTTGTACATGACGTAATGAATCTAAAGTCTCTAAATTGTGTGCAAAGATCATGCAGTTTGCATTTTGCCCACAAGATGGAGGTATCAGTCTATCAAGCCTCTTGTGGCAGAGATGACAGCAAACTTTGCAATCAACAAGAAATCTACTGGCAACTTCTAGAAGTTGAGAAATTATCGGCAAGCCAAGAAAGAAAGTAACACAGATTTTTGAAGTATAAGACAACATCTTATTGCTTAACACGGTCTCTTCACGTGCTGTTCATGTGTCTTTTAGGCCAACGGTGATTTCTGGACTGAGGTCTTCCAACACCTTATTGTATTCTTCCTCTGTCTCCAGGCAGGAAGGCCGTTGACTGCTGTTACCTTGTCGATTTGCAGTCTCTGCTGATGTTTGGAGGGTCCTTATCTCCTGGTTTACTTTTCTTGTGCACCAGTGCTTGCTGGCAGAACATAGGAAACTGAAAAGTCCCAAACTTAGGGAAAAATGCTACCAAAACATCACAGAATCACAGAATTGTAGGGGTTGGAAGGGACCTTCGCAGATCATCTAGTCCAACCTCCAAAGTCATCAATGTGTCATCAATGTTTTTGTCATACTAAAAGACTAAACAAAGCACTGTATCAGGTGATAGGAAAATTAGTAAGAAAATTAACTCTATTGCAGTGTAAGGCTTCGGCAAGTCTAGCTATTCACATTAAGTAAAGCTAGGCAAACAGCATAAATCACACCATATTATAAGCCTAAATAATTTATTCAAATTAAAACTTACTTATTTAAGCTAAACAACTAGTATTCTCAACACATACCCCAAGATGGCTTCACTATTCACAACACTTTCCCATTTCCATCTACCCAACTGCAACACTGCACTGTGCTGACACAAATATTGTTCAGACAAATGTTCCAGACCTGAACAAACGCTACCAAGAAATGGATACCCAGCTATTTCAGTAAAGTTTGCTATATAAGTGACAAGGAGATGATATAAAATCTTATTCTTAAGAGGAAATCATCAGCAACAGGTTTGATTGATTTCAGTCAAGCTGTAATCTGTATCAATCACATTAAGAAAGATCATTCACAATCCCAGCTTCCTGGCATCAGCTTTTTCTAATGCTAACCTTTACCTACGTAAGGGAAAACCTCAGCTACCCGGGATTGAGGGGGGAAACCAAGCTCCTAAAGATGCAATTCCTAAAAGTGCCTCTTCAGGGAAATAAAGATTGACCAGGCAGAGTTAAGTTTCTCCTTTTCAAGTCTCAATGTTGTTGATACCATAGCCTCAACCCAGCTCCATTCTGCATGAAACAGGAGACACCCTGCCTTCCTCATCCCAGCCTTTCTCTTCATCTCCATCCCTCTTACTTGCTTTTCGTCTCAGCTGCTTTGTTGATATATGGGAAGCAGAAATAAAAATCTGTTCTAGGAAATAGAGGGGAGAGGTGGCCACAAGATTTGGTATGTGTCTTGTATATCACAGAATGCTGATCATTGAGGGAGGAGGTAACACAAAGAAATAAGATGCATTTCAAACAATGAAGCACAAAGACTATAATGTAGAAAGCATACAACTACTGAGTTTGTGGAAGAGATGAAAGAAAGTCTATCTAAACTCCTTAAGGCAAAGAATCATGGAAGAAGACAGGATCCACAACATACGCTTGCAGTGAAGTACCCACAATTCGGGAATGAGGTGACTAATACAATCCATAATTCAGATATCTTTGAGTGGTACTACAGTAGTTCTGGAACTTATTTTTATCCTGCTATATTGACGCTCTTGAGCATGCAGGTAAAGCTCTTCCAGCAGATTCTTGAAATATGTGGTCAAGATTGTTTTGTAATTTGTGACACCATACTAAACTAAGGTCTGATTACTTTTCCAATTGAAAATGTATTAAATTAGAAAAAGCAGATCAAAAGAGTTGAATAGATCAGAAATCAAGCAGAATGAAAACTAACAGATTGCAGGAACGATCCTGGAACAGATAGGCCTGATGATCCCAGAACAGCAACTGAGAGTTGCTAATAGACTTGCTAGGTCAGTGCAGAACAAAGATAATAAATATAGCAATATGAATACGGACATTTAACACAACCTGACTAAAAAACACATGTGTGTGTGTGTGTGTAGACATATACAAACAAAGCAATGGGAACACAACTAATACTGATGGGTAACTGTGCATTTAACAATAGCATAAGCCTATTTCCATAAGTTAATAAAGGCTAAATAAACATGGACATGAAAGACAGCAAGAAACTTACATAAATACATTAAAGTAAAGCAATGCCATTCTCATAGCTGCAGATATGGATATTGCATTCAAAAGATTATAATGAAGAACACAGGTCTACAAGCAGGGAAATAGATGACAGGAGTTTGAATATCCAGTGCTGCCTCTGCTTCTGCATTTGCACAAATTAAAAAAGAGTAGGAGGATAGGCCAGAAAAAAAGAAACATTTATGAGATAGACATACTCCTGACTTCCTAGAATATTCACAAATCATAACGATTAAGAGCTTGCTATTTCCTGTTTCCAAGCTAACTCTCCTATTGCATAAAGTGAGTAACAGTAGCCTAGGTAAAACAACCGGAGTGAAGATGCACAGCTATTTGAAAGCACCACACTCCACCAGCAGTAACAAGCATCCCACCAGCAACTGAAGAGCCATTTCAGGAGGTCTATTTCAAAAGCATTTTTTTTAAAAATCCCTTGGATGATGGAATAACACTTCTGTAAAATTTATAGGACACCGAGCAAAAATCAGAAGCAAGAATATCAAGTACATGCCTCTGTCTTGGTACTTTTAGCACAAAACACAGTAACTCATTTTAAACTCCTGATGACACTGATCTTAATCCAACAACAGCTCTGATAATGTAGCCAGGTACATGCTTCCCTCCACAAACTCAGCTGCTCAAGCAAAAACCTCTACTGGAGGTATGAGTTTGACAACCATGGTACAACTACTTAAATCCCCACAATAAGACTTGCTAGATATGATCTTTTATCACACTATTCATAAATGGATTTGCATTTTTACTATGACTGATATTATGATATTCAGACTTCTCTAATAATGAGAGTGCCTGTTCAAAAGAACAAGAAAGAACATACCTTTGTTGATGACGGTGGAGTAGGAAAATTAAGCCAGGCTGGAGCAAAGTCATGCTGCGCCATTTAGGTCCAGTCTCTCCGAATCAATGAAACAAGGCTTCAGCACCTCATGGCAAGTCCCTGTAACTGGAAATACAAGAAATGAGTACTTCTCAGATGCTTATGTTACACGAGATGACACTTGTGTTTTGATCATTATTTCCCTTCTGTTTTCCAGTACTATTTTCTCACACAGATCTGGTTTAGAATCTAACTATCCTCACCTCATTTACTGCATCACATTTGTGGTTTTATTACCAAACGGTCACACTAATCAAATATACCGCAGGTATCATGAAAATACAACTGTAACATTCCTTCTTTTATTTCCTCTTATACGTGGGATGAAGCGTCTTGTGTAAAGTCTAATCCAGAAAGATGCGGCAAAATCAGCTTGTTTAAATACTTTCTGGTACTATTTAGAACGGGATTTGTGAGCTATTTCATTAGCTTCCTAGAAGCTGATTTTTTTAATTAGCAACTAACAGTCTCAGAGGCCATATTAAGGTTCCTCATGAAAAAATTAGATGCCCAGGGACACCACAAACCCCATATTATCTCTAGATTCAAGGGAAACACAGTCCACATGTTCAGAAACAGTGTCAAAATCCAGATTAAGATTAAAACCCAAGAATACTTTTTCTATCCCATGCTCTCCCCACAGGTAGAAAAACATCACTCAGTAAGAAAGAAAATGAAAGATAATGTGAAATATATTACCTGAAGCTGAACTATAGCACAGAAATGAAAGTGGATGAAACACTGCCTGAACAAGGGTATCTGAATCATGCTCTGCAGCTAGACATTGAATAATCGTCAATGATTAAAAAATATTTTAAGTATGATATATGCACTATTAGAAATTCAGCTAGTGAAAACATAATAAACACCCACATGCATTTCATATGGAGACCCAAATAAACATGTATTCCACATCGCTGCACAACAGAGTGCGTGCAGATCTGTTAGTCAGTGAGCAAACACATAGTTCATGTTAATCTAAAGCTGCTGTAATGTAAGTAAGTATTAGTAAGAGCTGTGGAATCTGAACCTGATAATTATTGTTGTATTCTGGCCTGAACCAGGCTATTTCAGATTTACAGTGACGTACAAGAATTTTCCAGCTTCTAAAAGGATTTGTAAGAAACTGCATTTAGTTGAGCTGCGAGTTCTTTTTGATGCCATGAGCTCATACTTAGGGTTTTAGGTACCTCCAAAACCGGAGTTAAACTGTAAGGTAAGACGCACAAAATCTACTATCATTGAACAGAAATAAGTTTAAAGGTACATCTCACCCAAATAACTTATTATAAACTACTCTGTTAAAGTCATCCACTCTCTCCTAAATTAACCTCAATAAAAATTCCAGTGACATTTTCTAATGAATCCAATTGTGTCAGACTAGTAAAAAACAAGTGAAGGAAGCTCTAGAGTCACAGAATCATCATCACAAAAATGGCTTCTCTTTCTAACAGGAACCAAGTTCACTGATTAATCACGTTCAGCAACGGTATAGAAACTGAAGAGGGTGTATGTTTAGAGATGAACCAATACAAGAGATGCTAAATTAAGAAAGAGCAAACTAAATGTGAGCAGACTGCAGCAAGAAAATTATTTTTTCTCCTCCCCTCAGATACAGTTTTCATCTCCAACAGGAGAATCATGAAATCTTTAGAAAGGATCAGGACAGGTATCAATACTGGAATATCAGCACAACAACAACAACAAAATCTTCAGACGAAGGCACTTAGAGTCTCAAAAACAATGGGTGACAAGTTTATACCAAATAAGAACATAACAAAGGATCCAAGAAGTATTGCTAAGTCATTGGTGAATCACCTATTAGGTACAGGACAACAAAGGCACTAACAATGTGATTTCTTCATAAATTCAACTTACTGATTTTAGAAAACTAGTCAAGCTTCCTAATACTACTATTTATCCAACTGCCACGAAAAGTAGTTTATTCTTAACTCACTAACATATCTTTTGCACATAAATCAAGGGCTCTGGTGAATTTGGTGATCACAAAGTACCAAGGACTGGAAAGGTGTTTTTAATAGAGCGTTGTTTAGAGCTCACTGATACTGGGTATACATTTCTTCCCATAAAAATTATTCTAGAAGCAGATTCAAGTCTTCCTCATGTTCTCAGTTCTTCAGCTAAAAGCTCTAAGAAGGTTTCTGATGGTGCTGCTCTGTCAGATGAGTCAAAGTGGTAAAGACAGAGGCCTGGGCCAAAACTACACAATACTTCGGAGCACAAAGTCAGCAGCAGACTACCTGCAAATTTCAGTAAACCCATCAAAGAAAAACTCTTTCAGGCCTAATTCTTCCACTAGTTTTGATAAAAGAACAGCAATAACAAAAGCACAGATGTATTTTTAGAACACTACCTGACCAATTTCACAGGTTTACAGTTAAAGACTACCAAGAAAAGCAACTATTAAGGATACAACCCCCACGCCACCGAAGTCAAGAAAACACTTTCCCCTCATCTGATTGTACATATTATTGGTCTGACAATTAGTCATGGGAAAATCGAGTATTTTCATTATTAATCCTTAGTAACTTCTAACAGCCCAAACACCACAGCCATAGTTAAAACGAACAGCAGATCAGGAAAGGACAAATATCAACATATTTTCTTAAAACTTTTAGAGTATATACACTACCCAGCTTCAAGTTGCCAATTCCATGTTTTACAAGGCTTCACAAATACTCTTACAGATGCTAGCTTTCTGATATTGCCAACAAGTTTGTCCTAGAATGTATTTTAATACAAAAACATTTTCATTACAAGCATGAGCTCCGTTTTGATGATCTGGCAAATATTCAACAGCTTTAGGATACTCAATATTCTCAGGAAGATATTTTTGGTAAATTGAAAACAGATCACAAAAAGTGAGAACAGGATGTCAGAAAGACCACTCTGCTGCTACAGGCAGGATTTACTATACTTAAACCCTCCGTGATCAGCTTGGTTGCCAAATACCAGTTTGTTCCTTGCTTGCTTTCCAACTTAAGTTAGACCAACAACTGAGACTACCACGTTATTCTGCAACATGTCCCATCACCAGAAAGGCTCCTTGTACCAGGTCTGACCTAAGTCTTTTTTCCTGCTATTCACGTCCATTACCTAAGCTAGCCCCAGCAGCCAGAGACACTTCTGCATTTTGTGTCCCCCAAAGCACTTGTAACCTCCGTTCACATTCATACTATCTATAAATTTAATAAGCCTACGTTCTAATGTTATGACTGACATTATTAATAAAAATACTGAGGAGACTTCTTTAGAAATTTACTTGATACATCGTTACAGCTTGACATCAAACAAGAGCTACTGTTACTAAGACTGGGGAGCCACTAAGGCAAATAGGTAATACTGATCAGCAGTTGACTTCAGAAGAACAATGCTGCCTTTGAGAAACATAGGACTACTTTTAAATTAAATAAGTAAGTAGTACATAAATAAAATAATAAAAAAAAATTTAAAGTATTTTAATAAAATGAAAGTCAGCAGTATACACCCATATGAGCATTTACAATAAACTGCTTTAATTATAGTGACAGACATGAAGAACGCCTTTGTCTGCTAGCAAGCCTTCTCTTATGTACACACCACACAACACATCAACCGTTGTTCATTAACAGTGATGAAACAGCTGTTGTACTCCCAGCATTAATACAGCTATCAGAAGTAAGCTTATCGAGGTAAACACCACAGATCCGAACATGATTCTATTGCTTTCAGAAACTCTCTTGGTAACAAAAGAGTAGGCCCAAAATTTATCACTGAATGTTTAAGCCACCATCCCCTAGCAGCCCAAACTCAAAATCTATCTGCCACTCTTTAACGAAAGCATCATAAAAGCTAACTTGGCTCAGGTTGTTGATGACTGAAGCAGAGCCATGCAATTCTAGAAAGGTAAGAAAAAGATTCTGAAATACTGCTATCCTCACACTAGTAACACTCAAATGCATTTACATTTCTTTAATCAGCCTGGTCAAAATATTCAGTCTCATCTCAACAATAGCCTCTGGTGTCTGATCCAAGTACTGCGTAGTGACTTTCGCAAAGAAAGTCTTCCATAGCCCATAAATTTAGATAAAATTTACTTTTTGCTGTGTTGTGGATAGTATAATAGTTTACAGCAAACAAAGATACCCTGTTCTTAAATTTTACTTCTTGTGGGGGATCTGAAAGAAGTTTGTAAAGTTTGGGGTTTTTTGTTTTGTTTCACGTAACATACAAAAATTATTCCAATATTCACTTACATAAAAATTTAATTATATAGTTTTGTGAAATATGATCTTCAATAATAAGGAAGTGAATGTCAAGGAACAAAGAACAGCTGGTTCCAAATGATGTACAGCAAAGAGATTTGTCATAAATATAACTCAGTTACCCACTTTGAGCCACATTAGCAGCTGAAATAAGAACACTGAACCCAGTATGCTTAACCAACATCGAAAAACAGTTGGGCTAGTGGGGTTTTTTCATGGATGAGTCAGTAAGGTCCTTTTGTGACAGAAACTATTTTTGATCAGTTTTAAAGTGGCTGGAAACACTACTTTTTCAACAAACTATTTGTGCTATCTGAAGAATATTTGGGAAAATTTAATATACTGACTCTGTTTTAGAAAAAGAAGTAACATGCTGAGAAAAGGGAAGCAGAAAGCCACGTAAGTCAAGACTTCTGTGAAAAGCCTAAGAAAAAACACCTAGAGTCAACTACCCAAACTCTGCAAAAAAAACAGAACTAAAAGACTATCATTAGTTTAGCTTATGCTTACCGAATTAAATGAAAAAATCAAATATTAAACAGTACAGTCAATTTTCCCTGCACTACTACATTTTTCTTTTTTAAATCATCACAGAAAACAATAAAAGTAAAATCACACTTAGAATAACAGCACAAAAATTTAAAATTTTAATTGGTGCAATAACAAACTATTTCAGTGATCAGGGACAAGAAAAGTCTAAGAAAACTACTTGGCTTGCTTCACCTCACAAAATGAGGACCTAAGATGTATTTAAGCACTGGATGTAAATATCTGAAGGAGAAAATTCCACCAAGAAAAAGAAATGCCTTAATCCAAAACACTGCTAAGAATCACAAGATACCAACCATAGTAGCTTTAGGCTGGACACAGTCCTGAACATCAGAAGAACAAGATTCTGAAACAACTTTAAAATTTAGGACAAGTATTTGAACCTGTCAATTCCTATTATATTCCTAAATCAGAAACTAGTAATTTTAACTGGAGAGTTTCATCTGAGAATTAGTTACGTGCACAATCCATGTACACAAAGATGACGCTGTAATAACTAACCCACTTTTTCCCATCTTAGGTGGTAACCATATGGGAATACTGTTTCCCCAACAAGTTTTTCCCCTCTCTCCCCTGCTACTTGAAATCAATATAGCATTTAATAAACAAAACTTTTTAAGCATGAAAAGCACCAACTACAACCCAAGTCTACATCAAATTCTTTTTTTTTTTCCTGCGATAACACAGACAGGATTTAATACAGTACAAAAGCAGAAAATACCTTGCATTCATGAACTTTCGGATTAATATATTTCCAGATTACTGTAGGAAAGTTTCTTCAAGCTTCATCTTATAAGACAATTTTCACATTATCTGCAACCTTAAATTCACTATTACTGGGACAAAATATGGAACAGACAAAATAATTAACGCTTAAGTTTTGTTTGCAAAGGTGGTTTGTAAGCTAAAAACCTCCACGAAATTAGCACACAAAACAGGGGCATGAAACACATGGATCAAGTTGAACAAACTATCCAAAACAGTGTTATGGAATATATCCTCAGTTGAACAAACATGACTTCTCACATTTTAATAAAATTTATGTAATTTCTTGCAGTAAAAATATTTATGTTTTGAAAATCTCTTTTCCCTCCCCCCGTGTTCACCAGGAGGGAGGGGGGGAAAGAAGGAAGAAAAAAAAAAAGGAAAAAAAAAAAGAGGGATGCTTGCTCATTCTCATACTATTTGTCCAAAATTAGGGACTCCTGCCACCCCAACTATGTCAGTTACAGATTTCACCCTCCTTCATTCCTGAATGATTTCCACAAATAGATTTCCCCTGACTGGCAGCACATGGCAATAGTTTCTAACCACTAGTGAAGCCTAAGAGCATCACAGGCTAAGCACAGTGCCAAATCCTAGCAAGCATCTGTTGGTCCATCTTGTATCTCTGCGTAGCACATCAAAAATGGGAATACAGTGCAGGCACATATCAGACTCATTACAGACAAGGGAATTATAGAGTCACCACAGACAGATTCAGGTACATTTATTAACTCACCTAGCTGCAGCACTAAACCAGGAGGCAGTTGTGCAGCCAAAAGTTATGGAGCAAAAGGGTAAGGGAAGAAGACAGACCTAGACTTTTTTTTTTCCCCCATGCCAGACATCTATAAAATGTTGGAAACAATTAGACCAGACAAAGCTTTAAAATAACAACTAAAAAAAAAAAAGCCTCTAGCTCAAACATTGCAACATTTATGATCTAACCTGATTTCCTTCATATACTAGAAACTCACGTAATGTCTCCTACGCTGCTCCTGCTAACACAGTGGAGCAACAGTAATTTCCTTTAGAAATGCCTTCAATTTGGCCTTAAACACACTGTCCAAAAAACAAAGGCTACTGAGGTCTAGAATAAACTGGTTACACAAAAAATAATTTAAGTGATCACTCCTGCTCCCTTATAAAGATGATCCTTCACCCAGAATTTCTTCCAGCTTCACTTCCATTCAACAAATCTTTCCAGCATTCGAAACCCTCTCTCTCTGTCTACTCACACAACACTAAAAATAGCCATACAGCACCTCTGTAAGCGCATAATACTCTACAGGAGTTGGAAAAGTGACTCCCATGAGACTTCATCTCAGGGGAATCTCTGCACTGGCTGTGTAAGTGGACACGAGAGTCCACAGATGGGGGGGGTTAGGAAACAGGGAAGAAACGATCTGGGATATTGCACAGGCACAGAGTAGAGCAAGCAGATGTAACCAAAGCATTCTGAATTTTAGTTCCATGTTCTGTTTTCTACAAACAGGTCAAATAAGAAAAAATGAGCCTTACTATTAAAGTACAGAATCCTGAAAGGACTATGGCGTACAAGATAATACGCATTCACATTTAACTGCTGTGATTTTTGGAGACTATTTTCACTATTTAGTTTAAGTAGCTGTTGTGGTTTTGGCCAAATTGGCCAATGGCCAGTGACAGATGCTCCCCCCCAACCTCTTGTACATGGAGAAGAGGAGGAGAGATAAAGAGATTTACGAGTTTAGAGGAAACTAAAAAACTTTATTGACATACTAATAATAAAATAAAAAAGAAAATAATTAAATAGATACAGTATATACAAAACCCTACTAAGCTCCCAGGATGATGTCACCGGCAGGCACTAGGGAAGTCCCAGACTGGACTCTGTGACGGATGGGAACTGGATTCCACAGCTAGACTCAGGAACACGGGTCGGGATCAAAGGCAGATGAACAGACAGGGTCCTCCTCGGATATCAGCCACTGAAGAGAAGCCGACCCTTTGATCCCTCAGCTTTTATACTGAGCATGGGGCAGATGGGATGGAATACCCCTGTCGGTCAGTTTTGGGTC
>VYZM01001989.1:234584-246723 GCA_013398915.1 Dromas ardeola | reverse complement strand
CCTTAAATTCACTATTACTGGGACAAAATATGGAACAGACAAAATAATTAACGCTTAAGTTTTGTTTGCAAAGGTGGTTTGTAAGCTAAAAACCTCCACGAAATTAGCACACAAAACAGGGGCATGAAACACATGGATCAAGTTGAACAAACTATCCAAAACAGTGTTATGGAATATATCCTCAGTTGAACAAACATGACTTCTCACATTTTAATAAAATTTATGTAATTTCTTGCAGTAAAAATATTTATGTTTTGAAAATCTCTTTTCCCTCCCCCCGTGTTCACCAGGAGGGAGGGGGGGAAAGAAGGAAGAAAAAAAAAAAGGAAAAAAAAAAAGAGGGATGCTTGCTCATTCTCATACTATTTGTCCAAAATTAGGGACTCCTGCCACCCCAACTATGTCAGTTACAGATTTCACCCTCCTTCATTCCTGAATGATTTCCACAAATAGATTTCCCCTGACTGGCAGCACATGGCAATAGTTTCTAACCACTAGTGAAGCCTAAGAGCATCACAGGCTAAGCACAGTGCCAAATCCTAGCAAGCATCTGTTGGTCCATCTTGTATCTCTGCGTAGCACATCAAAAATGGGAATACAGTGCAGGCACATATCAGACTCATTACAGACAAGGGAATTATAGAGTCACCACAGACAGATTCAGGTACATTTATTAACTCACCTAGCTGCAGCACTAAACCAGGAGGCAGTTGTGCAGCCAAAAGTTATGGAGCAAAAGGGTAAGGGAAGAAGACAGACCTAGACTTTTTTTTTTCCCCCATGCCAGACATCTATAAAATGTTGGAAACAATTAGACCAGACAAAGCTTTAAAATAACAACTAAAAAAAAAAAAGCCTCTAGCTCAAACATTGCAACATTTATGATCTAACCTGATTTCCTTCATATACTAGAAACTCACGTAATGTCTCCTACGCTGCTCCTGCTAACACAGTGGAGCAACAGTAATTTCCTTTAGAAATGCCTTCAATTTGGCCTTAAACACACTGTCCAAAAAACAAAGGCTACTGAGGTCTAGAATAAACTGGTTACACAAAAAATAATTTAAGTGATCACTCCTGCTCCCTTATAAAGATGATCCTTCACCCAGAATTTCTTCCAGCTTCACTTCCATTCAACAAATCTTTCCAGCATTCGAAACCCTCTCTCTCTGTCTACTCACACAACACTAAAAATAGCCATACAGCACCTCTGTAAGCGCATAATACTCTACAGGAGTTGGAAAAGTGACTCCCATGAGACTTCATCTCAGGGGAATCTCTGCACTGGCTGTGTAAGTGGACACGAGAGTCCACAGATGGGGGGGGTTAGGAAACAGGGAAGAAACGATCTGGGATATTGCACAGGCACAGAGTAGAGCAAGCAGATGTAACCAAAGCATTCTGAATTTTAGTTCCATGTTCTGTTTTCTACAAACAGGTCAAATAAGAAAAAATGAGCCTTACTATTAAAGTACAGAATCCTGAAAGGACTATGGCGTACAAGATAATACGCATTCACATTTAACTGCTGTGATTTTTGGAGACTATTTTCACTATTTAGTTTAAGTAGCTGTTGTGGTTTTGGCCAAATTGGCCAATGGCCAGTGACAGATGCTCCCCCCCAACCTCTTGTACATGGAGAAGAGGAGGAGAGATAAAGAGATTTACGAGTTTAGAGGAAACTAAAAAACTTTATTGACATACTAATAATAAAATAAAAAAGAAAATAATTAAATAGATACAGTATATACAAAACCCTACTAAGCTCCCAGGATGATGTCACCGGCAGGCACTAGGGAAGTCCCAGACTGGACTCTGTGACGGATGGGAACTGGATTCCACAGCTAGACTCAGGAACACGGGTCGGGATCAAAGGCAGATGAACAGACAGGGTCCTCCTCGGATATCAGCCACTGAAGAGAAGCTGACCCTTTGATCCCTCAGCTTTTATACTGAGCATGGGGCAGATGGGATGGAATACCCCTGTCGGTCAGTTTTGGGTCACCTGTCCTGTCCGCTCCACCCTGCAGGTGGGATCCCTCTACGCTTTTCCACTTCCGACCCTCTAACGGGGCAAATAACGAAATTAGCTGACCTTGGCTGTTACAGCAATAAGTATAAGCAAAAGCCTCTCTGCATACCATTCCTTGGCACAAACTAAACATCGGTCTTATCACTCTGAGAACGAACCATTTTTGACACAACGTGCTGGTAATTTCAGAGAATTAGAAGAGACCTAGCTAGGAAATAAAATTACTGAACAGAAAGTTGGTTCTGTTTTACTTCAAACCAGGACAGTAGCTCTAACCAGAGGAAATGCATTTACTATGATATTTTTAATATATTTAACTATAAAGACTATAACAATTTTGCAACTCACAGGAATCAAGTGTAAAATCATGTAATCCTACGTTTTATTTTCCCAGGTTCACACCCATTGCAAATGATAGAAGGAATGTCTAACACTACTCTGCAATTTATCACAGACAGGGTTATGAACTTTAAGCATCACTTTGTAATGATGCACTGCTACCTTGTAATATCCTCCTGAGGGCATAGGGTCTACTCATCTCCCAATAGCCTGTTGTCCCATTAACAGCATTAACGAAGATAAAGTCTCCCTTATTGTTTTCACGTTCACAGAATCTTACAAAAGAAAAATATGAGTTTGATGACTCACTAACTTTAAATCTAGAAAGTATCTTCTGAAAAAATAAAATGTAACATCCAGAGAGTGTTCTGAAAGACTGAGGAGCGACTCGTAATTCCTTAGAAGACCAAAAAAAGAGTATCGGCCTTTCCCCATAGGAAAGATGTTCCAGTCCCTTACTCATCTATGTGGTCCTTTGCTGAACTCGCTCCATTAAGTCTGTGTTGCAGTTTGGGCCAGATTGGCCAATGGCAGATGACAGATGCTCTCCCCCACCTCTCACTCCAGGACAGGAAAGAGAGAGATAAAGAGATTTACGAGTTTAGTTCCAAATCTGTCTTGTACCAGGGAGCATATACCGGCACACAGCGCTGGCCTCACCAGGGCTGAGCAGAGGAGACAGATGAACTCCCCCTCAAAATGCTGGCAACACTCTTTCTAAGGTAGCCCAGTGAGACGTTGGCCTTATTTGTTTTGAAGATGCATTGCTGGCTTATGGGTGGCTTGTTGTCCGACAGGACCCCCAGGTCCCTCTCTGCAGAGGTGATCACCAGCTAGTCAGCCCCCAGCAGGTACTGGCATAAGCAGCTACTCTCCCCAGAAGCAGGATTTGGCATTTTCCCTTTGCTGAACTTCATAAGGATCCTCTGTCCCATTCACCATCCTGTCCAGGTTCCTCTGAATGGAAGCACGAACATATAGTGTATCAGCCACTCCTCCCCATTTTGTATCATCTGTAAACTTGCTGAGGGTAAACTCTGTCCCGTTGTCCAGGACTTTGATGAAGAGGTTAAATAGTACAGGCTCCAGTATTGAACCCTGGGGTACAATAATAACAGCTTCCTCCAAATGACCTTTGTGCCACTGGTCACAACCCTGACATGCTGGGCCTGGCCATTCAGCCGGTTTTTGATACACCTCATCATTCACTTCTCTACACACAATTCATCAGCTTCTCTATGAGGATGTCATGAAAGACAATGTCAAAAGCTTTACTGAACTCACAATAAACACCATCCATTGCTCTCCATTGATCTACCAAGCTACTCTGGGGCTATTAGCTTGGTTAAGCATGACTTCCCCTTCACAAAGCCATTCTGACTGCTCCCACTCACCTTTCTGTCCTCCATGTGTTTGGAAGCGATTTCCAGAAGTAGTTGCTGTACCACCTTCCCATGGACTGAAGCGAGTCTGACTGGCCTCTAGTTTCGTGGATCCTCCTTCTTACCCTTCTTGATGACAGGATTGATATTTGCACTCTTCTGGTACTCAAGAGCCTCTGCCAATGACCATGAGACCTCTCAAAGATAATAAGGAATGGCCTTGCAATGACATCATCTGGCTCCCTCTGCACTCATGGGAGCATCCTGTCAAGTCACATGGATTTACGTACATCTCATTTAAGCGTTCCCTAACCTGATGCTTTCCCCACTGAGGGTGGAGAAAAAAGCACAGCAGATGACAAGGACATGAGATCAAAGACTGTCCCCACCCAATTTTAAGGGCATGTTGTTCAACTCGTCTAACCAGTATTTAGCTGGCAGAGTAAAGAGTCTCACTGGTATTGAAAAGATTCAATTTCAGGGAGGTCTCTTCAAGTGTACAAAATAAAAATATTTCTCTAGCCCAGAGAAATATTCAAGACAGGTTTCGTTACTGTCGGCAAGATATATTTGGTAACACTATTTGTCCAAACTACCAGAATAAATAAGAACTGCTTTGCTTTTTCATAATGTCTTAGCATGAAGAAACAGATAAAAATGGTGACATCACTATGGTAAGGAAAAGGGTGATTAATAAAATAGTAAAATAGCCACAACATCTACTATCTAAAAAACGTAATTTACTAAAAGGCTGTACGCTTTTGGCCATCTTATGGATTTACCATATTAATAAATACATGCAATTTAAATGAAGCTGACGAAAATTTTAGAGCAAAAAACAATTTTAAAATAATGCTAAAAATTAGGAAAAAATATTGACAGTTGAACCCATCTCACTAGAATCTAGAGACAATAGTTCTGCATTTTCAGCTTCTATATTTCTCGTGCGCTGTGGATAGCCTATATTATTTAACAGGAAGCAGTTTCTGCGACACTGGGTATTTCAAAGATTGTCAGAAGACGATTAAATTAAAAGGCAATATAAACTCAAATAGCTAGAAATACTTGAAGCTTGTAAATGGAGTAGCAAAGTTATTAACAGGGGAAAAAAAAATAAGGAAGCTTCAAGCCATGAATTCCCAAAGTTAGAAGGGAGATACGAATTCAAATTTCCTGACGGTTCCTCCTGAAGAGCAGTTTAGAAATTCAGATTTGCATAGAGAAACACATGAACAGTATAAATGTTAAAAGCACATGGTTACATGCACATTCATAGCTTTCAGGAAAGTCTAAAATTAATATGTATGCATACTTAAAGTGGCTCATACCTGTGATCTTTTACCTAATGCCTCACAGATTATTATTACCGTAAGTACAGCACACCACAAGCTACAGGTGGGAACCTTAACTCCACCCCACAACTACACACTTGTTTGACAACCCACCCCCACCTTGTCACCATCATTTTTAGTTTAATATTTATAAATGGGATAAAAGAAGATTGCAAGCCCTCAGAATTAAAGTATACTATAGTGTTGTTATGACAGTAGAAAAAAATAAAAGGTTATATATTATTCAGTGTCTCAAGTTTGTTGCTGCTCCTGCTGCTTTGCTTCCATGCTAATAAGCAAGTATATCAAATTCTTATTAAGCCAGGAAGACAAATGAAGCGTATATATGAATTTCAGAGGGGTCCAATAAGTCTGTATGATATCCTAGAAAAGGGTGACTATCTAACAAGAAGGGAAAGACACAGCATTTTCTAGGAGGGAATTAAAACTAAATGTTTACTATCAGAGATATGCCAAACACCACTGTACTGCATTTCATGACAACACGAAGAAAAACTATTTGCTAAAATCAATTATTTATATTTTTTTTCTGAAGCAGCAACAGCAGGTAAAGTTCTCACTAAAACAGAGCAACTCTGTAATAACCAAGCTACAGAATAAACTGACCCTTCAGTTTCCCCATCTTGGGCCAGCTTCAAATGTTTATTTCACCTATTTAGCAATCAGACAAAGAAAAACTACAAAGTTTTGCTCTGAATTAGGCAAAGAAACTATATACCATCAGACCACACTGCCTCTCTTCTTCATGAACAGAGACATTCGGGATTTTTCTTAAACTAAGCAGGCTTTTAAAATAACCTACTCCATCAAGAATTTTTCCTTCTTCCACAAAGCACATTTTCTTTCAAGCAAAAAATTCCTTGTGATAACAGATCCTTCCCTCTTATCTCTAGTAAAGAGTAACACTAATTTGAAGGAACGTTGTTAAATGTAAGCTTTAAACAATACTTTTGTTCAAACCCTTTACATCTCAATTTTCACTCCCCTTTTAAAGCAGCTTTCACAGCTTATCAGAGATCTTACTTTGTGATTCATTTAGTTTGAACAAAACAAAATAAGCTAATTTCAAGTTATTTTGCTAGCCAAAATTTGCATGTTAGTAAAACAGAAAATAATATTCAAAACCTAACGCAAGCTTTACAGTGTTTTGGAAAATGGAAGCATTTCTATTGATCACAAATTGCTGCAAAAGCACAACAACTAACTGAACTGAAGATTATTTATTTCCTTTCTTTTCTCTCCATGTAAATGCACACCCAAAACAACAGAATAAGCTTACATCTTTACAACCAACCCTTTAACACTTTGAAGGGAAAGTGTGCATGTCGCCCCCCTGCTAAATTTTAACACAGAAGACAGCTTATGGACATGTTATTTACAAACAAGATTAAGTTTGTTTATGGTAATTCTCTCAAGTTCTTTGGTTCTCTAAAATTTATTGTCAAAGATATAAGGAACGGGAGCTGAACTTTTAAAGGTTTTTTCTCCCACCATTTCAAGAGACATTAAAATGTTCTGAACAATTCAGCTGAAGCCTTTTCAACTGTGCTACTGCAAAGCAAGTAAAATCTCTGGTTTTAGTCTCGCTGTCCCCACTGTCCAGTACAGAACTGTTCTGATGAGTATTCTAGCAGTGGACAACAAGGAAGAATAAAAGAAATTTTATTTTTTTTTTTAGTTTACCTTCTTGCCTCATCTTTTAAAAAGAAGTATGAGGACTAAGACTTCCTGCAGAACACTGAGGAAGGAGCGAGGTCCTCTGTCAAATCTGTACACCTCCAAAAGTCTTATGATGTGCTTAGGTATGAGAAGTGTATCGAGTCAAACTGTAACAGTCAATTTTTTAACCATTTAAAGTCAACACATTCTCTAGTACAGCCACAGCCCTAATACCTAGTTTTACAGTGACTTAGCAAAAACACAAACAAATAAAAAAACCTAGAGAAAATCCACTTTCATTTCTACTTAGGGTTCAAATTCCTTATGTGAGGAACTATGCTAATCAACTAAAGAACACTTTGTTCTGCACAAGGATCTAGAACGTTGGGACACTGGTGTTCTAAAAATCCCAACCACTGCTCTTTATCATCTGGTCCCCTTTCTACATATAGATATGGTCCACAAGCAACAGGGTTTACTTCACTTCTGTGAATCAAATATTAATATCACAACAATCAAAGCATCTTTTAGTAAATGTTTTAGAAACAGCCAAAGTTAACGAGAGTGCTTTGAATAACTTAATCACTACTGTAATCATAAAAAGTTTTTCCTTCTTGCATTGTACTGGAATGTAAGTTTAAAAGAAAAAGCCAACTATTTCATAATACAGAATAACTTCATATCTGAAGGTAAACTACAACCAGGTTCATTCTGCTTGAAGCCCTACACAAATGCAGTACCATTTAGCAGAAAGCTAAATAAATGCTAATCTCTTGGCCTTTGCAAGGTTCGAAGTCCTAAAGCTGAAGTGTTAGTGCAGTAACACCACCACACCGCTCAGCATACACTATGTAACAAAATCACCGGGAATTCTTTTGCATTTTGGAATCTTCACAAGGATCTGAAGAAAAAGCAGTTGAAAAAGGAAGCAGTTCTGACATAACCTGAGCATATAAAGCAGAACAATTATATGCATTTCAACTGTTTCCCTGACTATATTTACCAAAAATATGGGTATTTTGGTTAAAGGAAGGGATTGTGGAAGAGCTGATAGCACCACACAGGGTATTATCACCAGTTACTGTGTAATACTACTGCTCAAACACACACTGTAACAACAACAAAAAAAAAAAAAGCGCCTGTCAAATCTCATTCAAGTTTGTTTACAATAAGGTCTGCAAATAGTTCTCCTCGCAGGACAGAACTTACTCCTAGTACTGAAAAATAAACAAGAGCAACTTCCCCACAAGTTATTGATGAACTATCACTGTCACACTGTTTTATCCACACATTTTAAACAGAAGAATCTCATTAGAATAGAGGTAAAGAAAGGCGCGTAAAATACATTAACTTGTGAAGTACTAACAAAGCTAAATATCTACACAATTTCCCTATATCAGTTTAGAGATGTAATTCCACTTAAGCTTTGCTGCAAGTTTAAACACTGCTTACTCTTAAAAGCTTCCACCAACAGTGTTTTTACTCAGCAGAGCAGCCTATACCAATCAAGACAATTTCTCAATACAGAAGTAGCCATTTTAGGATTCTACCAGAATAAACCATCTGTAAAAGAGCCAAGCTGTTGACAGTTATTCCAGTACAAAAGCTATGTTTACATCAAGGCTTAAAGTATAAGCTCTCTGGGGCAAGGATCTTATCTTCGTAGTTGTCTGCAACCGACTTAACAGACCGTCAACACTCTACAAATAAAAACCTAAAGACGAAATTAAAGTGGATCAGCATGCTAGGCATTTTCTCCTCAATGGGCCTCACCCAAGTATGAATTTTGCTCAGGGTACGAAGGCACAGCCTGAACCCATACACATAATAAGCACAACTGCACCTACCAAGCGCAAATTCGGTGAACAGGAAAAAAAGAATTATCCGACAAGCAAACAGAGAGATGTAATGACAGAGTTAATTTAATGAAGCTAAAAAGCAAACTCTTCAGAACACCCAGACGCGAAAGAGTCCAAATAAAGACATCACCCAAAACAGTAAGTGGGGGATGCAGCTCCTTGATTTCGGTGAGAGCCTCTTCTCAAGAGGTAGGAGTATCTCACAGCACTAAAAGTTAATAGCTTGAAAAAAAGACATCACTTTTTCTGTAAATTAATAAGCAAGTACTTGTATTACTATTGTTTATGACCATACAATAGACAAAAATCAAATGAAATGGCCACTCATGCCTGAACTCTTTCCACTTACCAAATGCTTTCAAACAAAACACAGATTAATCCAACTAAATTAATAAGGAAGATCATTATTCTCTGTTGGTTTGGTTCCTTCACATGCGGTTCAGTTCATTCAGTCAATCCCCAGCCATACTGACACTGAAGAGCCACGAGCCACAGCCACAAGAGAGTACAGAAACAGCCTCCTATTCACATTACAGTTTCCAAAACAACAAAACTGAAATTAAAGTTAAAATAACAAAACAGCAAGGCCATCCAAAGAATGCAAAATACTGAAGACAGATCAATTTGTAGATACTGACAAAACACAGAGAACAGAACTGCTTCAGTGAACCTGAGAGATTAAAAAACTTAGATGCAAGTCTTTCATTGCTGGTAAAAATAACATGTTACAGGAGGAAAAAACACTGCAGTAATCTTTAGATACCGTTTCACATGCTTAACTTTACATTTTCTACAAGGCTTTAACACAAGCCATGTTCCCAAACATCTTTGTGTTGCCCTTAGAGAAAACCATTTTTTTTCATCAGCTCACAGCTACTAATACTTCAGCATTGCAGACACTCTGAAAACTTTTTTAAAAGGTGGCGACTAAGGCAAATGTGTCATCTTTACCAGACACTCAGTTTACAGTCTACCCAATAATGCTTTAATTATTTAAAGCTTTATGAATAATCAAGGTGGAGTAGGGGTGAGAGAACTTAAGTGAAATTACCACTGACTTTTGAGTTAAGTTGTTCAGTCCATCTTAATTTTCTTTGAGGCAGTAGCAATTCAGCTGAATGCAAACCTATAAAAAATTATTGTAAACATGTTAATTTCAACATTTAAACTATGTCTATCTTCAGAAACATTTAACTATGGGAGGAAGGGAACAGCACTACATCTAAAAATAACATGTAAAACTAGTTAGTTCACCACTACATTTTGGTTTGAATCCTTCCAAAAAGGTGGAGGGTTTTTTTAATGTTGTACTTGCAGACCAGACTCATTCATTCCCATCACAGAACAGGAAATTACTCTGAACCCAACCTTAAAATATAAACACATTAAAAAGCTAGTTTGCATCGACAGCAAACTGATTTTTGCTAAAAGGTATCTGGCTTCCATAAGTGACAAAGAACAGTGGACGGAAATAAAAAAAAAAAAACATCAAACAAAACTACATTATTACTACCTTCATGCTGCAAAAACATCTAATACAAGCAGAAAGACTGAGATGTGCAAGCCATCCAGCAGACTTGTTCAATAATTATAGCTTGTTGCTGAAATTACAATATTAACATAAAGGCTAAATTACCTACAGATTCAGTCTAGGTGCACCTATTTTTTATCTCCCGGAAAAATCACATTCCTACCTACACATTTCTCCTTGTACATGTATTCTTCAAATTCTTAAAGAATTATTGCATTAATTAATAAAAACAGCAAGGAAAAATTAGATTCTGCAAGCTCATTTCAACAGCCTCAAAAAAACCCAACAACCTCTAGGCAGTATACACTACTGGTTTAACCATTCTGATAAAATGTTTATGCAAGCGTGAATTGATTTATGACCACTACAACACTTACCGAATCCAAGCGGACCACACAAGGTGTTAGTACTGCGTGATTTATATTTTTCCAGTTTGTTTTCCTTGAGATAATATCCCAAGTTCTTGTTGATACTACATTCGTAGTTGTTTGACATAGATTTGACCTCACAAAAATCAGCTACCCATCTTTCTTGATTACAGATTCCACAAGGCTATTCCCAAAATTTGCCGACTCTCTGGCTTAAAAAGTGCTTTATTTCTCTGACGGCTTCTTCTCTTGTCTATTCCATGTACATATCACTATATGAAGCATCAGCTCCAGGTGAAATAAATACACCTTTTACACCACCAACTGTGACGCCGAAAATCCAGATTTCACATCTGAATTGTGGAACATTTCCTAGCTTCAGGTAACAGAGGCATTTGTAAACAACAGCTATCTGGATACCTCCATATTGCTTATTGGCCACAACATTTTTCAGCAACAATAATAAATAAAATATAAAAGAAAAAATGATAAACAAACATCTATTAGATTCTTCATTTAGAAAATAGGTCTCATTGCAAAATGACAGAAGGCTTTGTCAGAAAATCTAAAAAATAAGACAAAGGGAAAAGTATCTGCCATGAAACTTTTCAGCAATGTCTACACAGTGAGTCAGGCTGCATTTAACCTGGAGCCAGTTAACAAAACTGGTTATGCCTATGACTCAGACAGAATGTTGCCCAGAAGAAAAAAATATTTAGAAGGAAGAAAGCACTTTATTTTTGCAGCTGAAGTATTCAGAATTTGATAAGTTTAGCCATGTATCCATGCCATACTGACAAAAAACGTCCAAGGGTGAGGTGCTCGGCACTGCTAGAACGAAAAAGCTCACAACTGCCAATTTCCAACTCGCTTCCCGGATGCCCACTGACTGTTTCAGAAGCCTTTTCAGGACGAAGCACCCAGATAATCCCAGAGCAGTGTCTGATATTTCTTCCCTTTCACAAGAAGCAGCTGCCACCGGTCGCTTTCCACCTTTTTTCCTCCCTACCAGCCGAAGCGAAAGGCTGCAAACATCCAGGGCTCTCTGTAATCCCAACCGCCGGCCGTAAAAAGCAGCAGAACAGTCGGTTTCCCCCTTTTGGAGCCTGGACGGGCGTCAGACACACAGACCCGAACCTGAGGGAGCAAACACACGACACACCGGCAATCACAGGCAGCCGGACCCCAGCACGCCCCGGGGCGGGCAAAAGGCAGCTCCTCCGGAGAACGCGGCCACCAGCGAGACGTCCTCCTGCCGCTCATTCCCCACGAAAGGAATAGAGTAAAAAAGGGAAAAAGAAAGGAAAACAGAGGACATTTCTTATTTTATTGGGAAAGACGCCGCAGACAGCACCAGGAAGGAGGCGCTGACCTGGGCCAGAGCGCGGAAGCACAGACGGAGCCCAAGGGAACGGCTAGAGCCGCCGGGGGAAGCCCCGCCGCCCCGGAGCCTCCCGGCCGCCGCCGAGCGGTCGGGCAGACCCCCAGCCACCCGGCCGCCACCGGCCTTTTGTTGCAGGGTCGCGGCGGGCAGCGGCCAGGTCTCCACCGGCCGGCGCTGAGCGCTCGCCCTGCCTTCCCGGGGGCCCCCGCCGCCGCCCGCACCGCCGCGGGGGC
>VYZM01001989.1:219401-233332 GCA_013398915.1 Dromas ardeola | reverse complement strand
AAAAAAAAAAAAAAAACTTGACAGAAGCTCTGGAACGGCTGTGGTCACATTTACCTCGAGCCCAGCTCTGCGTCGTTCCCATTTCGAAGAGCAGCAATGGTCTTTTTCCAGGTTCCCATCACAATCTCCTTGCTCTGCCTCAGCCTTGAAATGGTTTGTCCTCCTCCTCGCCCTGACCCGTGCTGCAGGAGCGAGGTCTCCCCGCGACCCTCCGTTGTCTTCTCAGCCTGTCACCACCAAGCCTGGAGCCAGGAAGAGGAGCAGAGGACAGCCCAGCCCAGCAGCCCAAGCCTGACGCGTCTACCTGCGGTCACCAGAGCCAAGGTGACAAAACTGCACACGCTTTCAAGTCTCATTATTAAAATCTTTTTCAAAATAGTAGCTTACAACCTACACATTGATCAATTTAGCCCATATCAGACATATGCTGCAGTGGTAGCTAGAAGCTAATGGTTTTGTTCAACCCTGAAAAGTCACCAAAAAGCATCTCAAGACTCAAGGGCTCGCTGTGCTGTATGATTCAAACACATGGAATACCAAGAAAGCTCTGAC
Source organism: Dromas ardeola (assembly GCA_013398915.1). Taxonomy (NCBI): domain Eukaryota; kingdom Metazoa; phylum Chordata; class Aves; order Charadriiformes; family Dromadidae; genus Dromas; species Dromas ardeola. The sequence continues at coordinate 232,780 of VYZM01001989.1, read as the reverse complement.
CAAACGGATCACATAGAAGTCCCAAAGCCACATACACAACCCTAAAATATGACACATCCACAATCCTAAAGTATGACAGGTAACAGTATCTAGGAAAACACGAGAAGAGGTGAACCCAAAGCAACGTGAAAGCAAAGTGTGTAGAGTCAATAACACATCTCCAGGCCACCCTAACAACATACACTTACAGCTATATTAATGATCTGAAATGACCTTTCAATTCATTTGAGTTACAGCTAAAGCCTCTACCCTGTACAGCTACTCTGATCATCTTCTGGTTTTGCGATACATTATATACCATGGGTATCAAAAGGGAAACACACTAAGTAGCAGAAGATTATCAATTTACCCATATCAATCCTCCTAGTAAGTTTCTGTTCGTGTTGCTTCATAAATGATCCTTCCATTTCCTTCCGGTGACAATAACCACATCAATTCTGGTAACCACAGGAAAAGCTGCAATAGTCATTGGGGAAATTACTTTAAAAGTAGTAATGGGAAATGGGTTTGATTTATATCTCTAATTGCTTCGTAAAATTGTACCGATAATGCCGTCGCCACTTCATGAAAAGCAAGGCTTTGACCCAGCAAACAGCTGAGGTGATGTCCTTACCTTACCAAGACCAGTGGCAAACCTCACACTGAACCCAAATCAAGAGCTCCCCGCTTCTCACGCACTTTTGTTTACACGTCTCGAGCATTCAAGCAGTTCCAGCAAAGACAACAGCACATTCTTGGCACGCGAGGATTAGTTTAAAGGAATTAATTTGCAAGTCTGCTGGCATGTGAATTTGGTTTGTAAAGACCACGCATAGCGTAACTATAGCAGCTGGTTCTTGTGCTATACAGAGAGTTCATACCAGCAAAACAATGCTTCTACTAATACAGGTCGTTTTGCTCTTGTGGGGAATAATTAAACTACATTGATAAAACCATATGTATTCCATTACTGATGAAGAAATCCTAGCATAAACACAGTCATTGTCTGTCATGAAGAACAAAAGGAAAGACAAGATTGTCAGAAGCAATATTTATAGCATTTTTTTGGTTGTAAGGCATGTTATTTGATCTTCTGAACCCAAACCGTATCAGGATCTTCAGAAGTATATAAAGCACAGAAGAGGGTGAGAGCACTTAAGTGGTCAATACTTAACAGGAACAGCTTCTGACACTAGGTAGGCTGAGCAGAACATGTCTGTTTTGGAAAACTGCTATAGCACGCTGTGATCACATTTATGCTGGAAGCTAATATGGGGGGAAGATATGTCCGTATGAGCACTTCTCTTTTCTTAAGCAAACTTGGAAAAGTAGGCCAAGACTTTTGCCACAGATGCTCACACGTTTTCAGAAGTCCTTTCAACAAACCATGATACAAGCAAAGAGTAACTCACGTAGAATTTAGACAACAGATGAGATTTAGTAACAAGCTAGGAATTACTGGTTTTGTGTGACCTAGGTACCTCTGGGTAGTTTGATGAAGAGAGAAGAAAAACACATTTAGCACTTTCATACAAATTTAGTATTCAGAATACTATATGCAGTTTTAAGGTTCTGTGGTGTAGATCAGACTACACACTGAGGTAACTGGAGAGAGCGCTCATTCCATATTCAGGGACTGTCTTCATCAGTATATAGAAGTAATTAATAAACACAATGAAACAAAAATATGTGGGAAATGCTGAGATGTGAGAAATGAAACCAGAAACATTTTAACTCCCACCAAACACTAACAGTCCATACTTAAATACACGTCTTTGTCGCAGATGGAGTGATTAACTTCACTCGTGAGAGAGAAGCAGTGAAATATTTATTGATATAAAAAAGCAATTTAACAAAGTTTGATAGTAAATGCGACAGTGTTTTAGGAGATTCGATAGCAAGGCACACTTGGTTATTTACTGCCCAGAGGACAGGGTCAGACAGAGCTGTCAGGGAGACCCTCCCGTTGCATCACGAGGTTCAGAAAGGCCCCCCTTGCTTTTTAAACTCCTCCTCAGAGAGGAGTCTAGGGGTGGCTGGATCCAGTCCTAGTCCCAGACTTGGTCAACAGTTTATGCCTAAAGGATTATATCTGTGCAATCAATCTTTTATATCACTTAGCTAAGACTTCAAAGTTTAGCATGCCATTAACCACTTACCGAGGATCTATCGTGGCAAGGAATCTCTCAACCTCAAGGAGTGACCTTGAGTCAGCATCCCTGCTCAAGGGGAGATCCTGGCATGCAGCTTGCCGCCATGCAGGAGAGCTCAACGGGCCCTGGGCTGTCCACTATTTATAGAGTAAGATGATTGACCTATTGTCATATTTGCATAGCAGCAAGACGCCTAGGTCCCCACTCCAGACAGCATTTGTCTATGTTGCCATCCATCCCCCAATGTCCAGGTGCAGCCCATCACAACCCCCACTGACACTTATGGCTTGAGCCGGAGCTGGGGAGGTGGGAAGGGGGGGAGCATGCCACCACAGTCTTAGAACTCATTTTAATATGAAAAATATATAATGAATTTAAAATTAAATTATTTACTGCACAAACTTGGATGATGGGATGAAGTTCGAGACCAAAAGTTAAAAATGTATTTTGGCAGGCACTTGAAATACGCTGACTTTCATTTGTTCTAGGAGTAGAATACAAGATCCTTATGCAAGTGTCTCACACACACAGATTGTTAATAAAGCAAAATCTAAAGAAAAATATTGAAATATACTGAATTCCTTACTATTACACATATTTGTGTCACTCCATGAAGACGAGATGTACAAAAAACTTGACCTTGAACTAAAAACTCAGTGTGCCCAATATACAATCAATCTGAACCAAAGAATCAGGCAGAAAGCCAAAATCAAAATTTTCATCTAACAGGTTTAAAATCCGATTAATACAAATATGATCTAGAAAGCTTCTGATGCAGTGAGCCCAGTCTTTAAAAACTTGGAAGAAAATGTCCACCTAATATTAATAATAAAAAACCCAATTCTAATATGTATTCTTCTCAACAGAGGAGTATTTGTACAATCGGATTCCAAATACAGTAAGAATTCCTCAGTACAAACACAGTTCTAATAAACAGTCCTTATTGAAAATTTTAAGTATCTTTCAGCCACATGTTCACAATATGAAACATTTTAAGTAACAAAATTAGAAGAATGGAAGTATTATACAAAAGTGCGTAGCAACATCTAGTCATTATTATTTGTAGTAACGTCACAAACACTAGTATAAAGTGTCTGGGCTTGTCTATTTATCTGCATTTTCCCTTCCAGGAAACGAAGGTAAGCTGACTTTTCCAATTGCTTCAGGATTTCAGTGGGTCTACTTACACAAATAAGACAATGGGATATGACTGTAATAAAGAATTGACCATTATTATTTGCATGGTAGGATGTATAACCTCTACTTACTCAATTTTTCAAGAGTTCTGAGCATCTCCAGGTCCAGTGCACTTTAACACAATCAGCAAATACTAAACAGGTCTGAAAATTAAAAACAAAAGTGCTTGTTGACTCATTCTTTTCTGGAAAACAAAAAATTACCACGGACTTTGACAGGAGTAGCATTCTGAGCAAACACTTCAATAAAGCTGCACGTAACAGATCTTATTTTGAAATTATACCTAGGTATTAATTTTGAATGACACATAAGAATAAATTTGACCTATATTATTGAAATTAATTGATTATTTTATCTCTCTCAAGATAATGACTCTTTCTACCCAAAAGAATCCATTTCTTGGTGACACTAGTGAAAAGCCAGGATAAGAACTCAGAGGCTATTACTTTGTTTAAACTAATTGGAGGTAAAAAGATTAAGAATCAAGCTCAGTTAAGAAGAGCAGCTTCTCCATTTCGGATTTTTCACCTACATTGTAACTGAAAATATCCTGACTAGTAGGTTTTTTCCCCTTTAACAGTAAAAGCATCCATTTCAGAAACATTGGGCAGTATTAAACCAAGGGTTATTTGAAACTGTTTTAATAGTTTATCTCCATTAAGTAGTATTCCTTTCATGTAAGTTATCTAGCTAATGAATTGAGGTTAAAAGGGTGCAACTGTTCTTCAAATGGGTCGCAGGTGAATGCTACCTACATGATATGTATTCTGTTGAAGGATAAAGTCACGCTATACACCTTCTCTAAAACAATAAGCAAGCAAATCCTAAATGTACTCAACTTCTGCCCTGTTTCACCCACAAAAATGAAGTAACAGCAACTGAATACTCACTGCTCTAAATTTTATAAAAAATCATAGAATCATAGAATCATAGGGTTGGAAGGGACCTCTGGAGATCATCTAGTCCAACCCCCCTGACAGAGCAGGGCCACCTAGAGCAGGTTGCACAGGAACGCGTCCAGGCGGGTTTGGAATGTCTCCAGAGATGGAGACTCCACCACCTCTCTGGGAGCCTGTTCCAGTGCTCTGCCACCCTCAAAGTAAAGAAGTTCCTCCTCATGTTGAGATGGAACTTCCTACACTCAAGTTTGTGCCCATTACCTCTTGTCCTGTCACAGGGCACCACTGAAAAGAGCCTGGCCCCCTCCTCCTGACACCCCCCCTTTAAGTATTTGTACACATTAATAAGGTCACCCCTCAGCCGTCTCTTTTCCAGACTAAACAGACCCAATTCCCTCAGTCTTTCCTCATAAGAGAGGACAAAAATCCAACATAGTAACTGTTAATCGCAAGAAACAGTTTAGATGAAAAGGAACAAGTTGAAGGAATTATGAACTGAACATACAAAAAATTAAGTCACTCAGTATTGTAAGATGCTTGTCTTCACCCTACCATTTTCTCTAAAAAATGAAATCCGTATATTTTCCCTAAAAAGATCCTAGCCAACTTATGAACTTGGAGCATGTTAATTTTGAAATAACGAAACCAGATGACCAGCATGATGATAGGATCTCACACGTACTTAAATATGAGCAGATCTCATTTTAATGCAGGTTCACTTCACAGCCAAATCTATTTGCTTTATCCTCCCTTTTCCTTTAAAAAAAAAATTTGTATTGACACCAACTCGGTATTTTATTTTCCCTGTTTTTTAATGACTAGATTAATTTAGAAACTTTTCATCCAAGTAAAGTGAAGAGAACATTTTTGTTAGGATTTTCTGCAAGTTTTACCCACCATCAATGTACATATTGCCGTGTTTTTGAAAAGTACATGTAGTCACTACAGAGGCTCACCTTAGGAAACCAGACCAGGAGACATGGTGTTTCTCTACACAGACAGACCTGATGAAGGAATTGCATGTAGAAAAGCCTGTCAGTGTCTTCCTAGCTATTTTAACTGATCTAATTAATAGAATAATCTCTCCCATCCCCAGCCCAGCCTCCCCAAAAAAAGACAAAAACTTATACCACTTTTAGGTCTGTTTGCTAGATGCCTGGATTTTGTCATATATACTAAACACCGCTGGAAGCCTAGATTTTTGTCATATATACTAAACACCAGGGGTTATAGTACTCAGTTCAGTTATATACTCAGTTCAAAGATCTCCTGAGTTCTGTGGCAAGATCCCCCAAAACAACTACTTATCAAGGCTGAGTCTGCTCAGCTGCTGCAGTTCCTTACCTTTATTACCAATCAGCCTTTGAGAAAAAAAAAAAAAATCACATATGACCAAAATAAGATTCACTTTTCATAAGTATTTTCAAGAAAGACTAAAATGAGCTTTCCAAGTAGCAGAAGGTTTCTTCCATCCTTAAACCAGGCTGAAGCGCCCGAGCAAAGCTTTAGTACTTTAAGATGGTTAAATGCAAAAGTTTAAAGAGGGAAATTTACCTCATTCTCAGCTGATCCTCTCTCTCTATTTTTCCCTTCATGGACAAAAACAGGCAGCAGATGTTCTACTATCTGCTGTGTGGTCCTGTTATCTGAAACTTTGCCAAAAAAAAAAAAAAGGCAACCCAAGGCAATTAACAGTATGAAAGACTGTGAATAGGGTCAAAAGCAAATGAAATGTTTTCTCAGACTTACCTTCCTGGATGTTATGCTGTTTTCCATATCCCTCTGAACAAATTTCAGAGTCTGTCTTTTATTCATTCAGAATTGGGCATTTAAAGATATGGTTCCTTCTTACTGGACAGCCACCCAACATAAGTGATACTTACACTCTTACATGGTGGCATTTTTGTATGTTGCTATTAGAAACTCCTGGTATTTGTAAATAAGTGGAAAATAACTCTAAATTTGAAATCGCTGAAATACAAACTTTAATCTATGAAGATGATGCAACAGCTTCAAATTGTCATTGTCTTGTTTTGATTTTCACTTCTGCCAGAGATCCTGCATTAGGCTTTGGCTGAGGTTTTTCTAATTTTTCTGTGCCTTAGTTTTCACATCTGCAGAATATAAATGCTTGTGTATCTTTTGTGAACTTTTTGAAGACAATTATGATACTTTCTGTAAACTTGCTAATTATTATAAATTGGCTTAAATAAAACAGGCAAAAACACCCTCAAAATGCAAGTACAGGGTTTCCTGTTTAGGAAACATTCCTTCTCAGTCCTTCCAAAACAATTATATCCTATTACACTATACTAACTTTGCCAGAATTGCTAATAGCATTTTTTTACTAAGCAAAAGCAAGTTTCCTGTAAATATTTTTCAAATTACCACGATTATTGTGTATTCATTTAAAATATTTTGAGAGATACCAAAAAGCACAACGGCTTTTTCCTTCATACAGATGTGACACATCTGCCAATGCTATAAAATGAAAATTAGCAAGATGTAATGCTATACTTAGGAGTAATTGTCGTCATGCTCTTAATTGTTTAGAATTTAATCACACACCTACCCTTTCATTAAAAACTCCTACACTCCTCCTTGCCCAACAGTAAGGCATACAGAGGAGGTACTCGGTCATCTGTTTGTCTATGCATAGCTGGCTAACAGTTGTTTTCAGTTATATTGCAAGTGAAATCACATTTCAGTTTTAAGACAATCAGAAAACTGCTTTCTCTAAGCAAGAAACCCTTCCAGGGGAAAGCTGGACCCTGGTGGGATCACGGGGATCATCCTCTTCACACCAGGATTATCCCACCCTTTCAGTGGGAAAACCAGGAGGGCTGTAGGGGGTCCCTGATATAAGACCTTCCTGATCTCTGTAAAATGCCTGAGGGAGCTGCAGTGGGCAGGAGCTTGGTGGGGGTAAGTCCCTGCTAAGGAACAGGCAGGGAGATGCCACCTGGGAAGTGCAAGGATACATTGCAGGTGCTTGGAAAAGATGGGGAAGAGTCTGGAGTCTAGAAAGAGGGAGAAACTCAATACAGGCTACGCAAACAACATGTGAAAGAGGCTGGTGAGCAAAATGACCAAGATACTGGCTAGCTAGAAATGCCTTGGCACTTTAAACTGATTGACAAGTAAACCCAAACAAAAACAGTGATTCCAATTAAGGATGATCTGGATGGAAGTAAGTGCTTCTTGAAAAGTTGCTTCTCCTGGTAGAGAGGAACTGAGGGAGTGACTTGGCCAGGAGAGTCAGGCTGCCTAAGTTCCTGCTACAATAACTAACCTTGTGTTTACAACTATTTATGATCATATACAAATGGAATTGTTTAATTTCACAAAACAAACCATAAAAAAAACCACCTAAGTTAAAATATTTGTCATGCTCACTGTTGAGAGATATTAAAGATATTAGTTGTTTAGCTTAAATAAGTGAGTTTTAATCTGAATAAATTACTTAGGGTTATAATATAGTGTGATTTATGCTATTTGCCTAGATTTACTTAGCATGAGTAGCTAGATTTGCTGAAGCCTTTAGGCTGCAATAGAGTTAATTTTCTTAGTAGTTTTCCAAGCAGCTGGTACAGTGCTGTGTTTAGTCTTTTAGTATGAGAAAAACGTTGGTAACACACTGATGTTTTGGCAGCATTTTTCCCTAAGTTTGGGACTTTTCAGTTTCCCATGTTCTGCCAACGAGCGCTGGTGCACAAGAAGAGTAAACTAGAAGATAAAGATGCTCCAACTGTCAGCGGAGACTGCAAATCGACAAGATAAAAGCAGTCAACGGCCGGCCTGACTGGAGACAGAGAAAGAATCCAATAAGGTGTTAGAAGCCCCCAGATCGAAAATCACCATGGACTAAAAGACACGTGAAGTGCGTGTGAGGGGCAGGCGTAGAGATCGCAAGGGTGTAATTCCCCAGGGATTTCTTTGTTCACAGTCCCTCTCTGGAGGCACCCAGCTGGCTGACCCTGCTGCTGTACCTTTCAATTAATTATTTATTTTTACAAAATGCAACCCATGAGACTCTGCGGCAGGGAACCTGGGGTTGAGCCTGAAGAAGGAGGGAAAACACCCAGAAGTGTGTGTGTGTGAGAGAGAGAGAAGTGGGAAGGGTTCACCCATCGGCTGACGGGGAAGGGACCCTGGTCCCAGCAGTGAAATCCTGGGGTGGTTTGTGTGCGACTCCTTGAATGGCGTGTGAATGCTCGGGCAGCAGCTTCTCCTTTAACACTCTCATTTGCACCACCTTTTATGTTATTACCAGTGCTGTCATTACAGGCATGTGCTGCATCTGTCTGTAAAGTCTGGGTAAACCATCTCCTGGCTGTAAATCTGGTCGCTGTTGATAAGCTTCACCAAAAATAAGCTCTTTTGCCTATTATCAAATTTTAATTGTTATTATTACTATGAAGAGTAAATCGCTTAAGACTTTTTATCCATGTTCTTTAGGGAGAAATTAAATTTTTCTCTTATAAAAACATCAGAATATGAAAAGCTTGGGAAGGAGGTAAAGGGAACTATTCCCTTTGAAAATTTGGCATGAGAGGTAAGTGAGCAACACTATTTAAAAAGGTCAGACTTCCTTACATTATATGTGAGTCCAGCTAGTACTGCAGAAAGCTGTGTTACTTGCACTCACAAAAATTAAAGCACTGGGAGACAGACACAACTAGGGGATTTAAAAGCTTTCTTTGCCTATCCATTCTCTACGGGAGTTCTTTCCTTCCTCCCATCTCAAAGCTCACAGAATATAGATTTGTGGGAGATGGTAACTTGTCTTTTTACAATTTTATCTTTATAATGTAATCCTTTCCAGTAAGTTAAGTAGTGCTGGCACATGGTCATCCATAAAATCAAACTACTAGGATGGTCCCCGCATGCTTTGTCCCCTGCTCCCACCAGCCTGCCTCCTCAGTACCCTTCAGGAGTTACTGTGCTCAACTGCAACAGGCGGTCTCTGAAGGAAGCAGAGGTTTTGCTAGCAAAGATGTGGACAGTTCTGTGCTTTTTGGCAGTTCAAGTGTCTAGGAACAATGCCTGAGCATATTTAATTTACTAGTAGAGATACAGCCTATGGGTCTAAGACCAGCTCCATTTACTGAACAAGTAGGCTTTATTTTTTGCCATTACGCCTACAGAAAAGGGCTATTTGAGGCCATTACTCTAGGGCTTTGGGCAACAGGTTTGCTGGATGACTGAGGACTGAAGTGTGAAAGTATCACAACATTCACGCCACCTAGATGCAGACCAAGACTTCAAACATGGTTATGGTATTCTCTGGTCACCATGTATCTGTTGGATGTATCCATGATAGCGTACACTTAACAGTGCAGCAAGTAACGGACTTAATACTTAATTTTATCATTCTTTAATGGTAAAGGAGAAAAAAAGATGCTACCAATCAAGAGATTTTCTTCTAGAGCTTCTGCACTCTTTATCTCACAACTCCTCATCTATAACTGTTCAGCTTTGTTGCATTATTGGGTTTGGGTTGTTTTTAAAGACTGGATTCTTCTCTCCTAATTCATTTTAGTTCTTTCCATTTTCTTGACTGTTTCAATTAATTGAAACAAAAAAACCCAAAGTCTTCTTTTTTCCTTTTTTGGATCTGAGATTAATTTAGATGACAAAATATAGTCAAAATATGGACATAAATGGTATCTTCCTCCATTACTTCAGAAAGAACAGTTTAGGCAGATTTTTGCCCCATCTTCTTGATTCCAATTCAAGAGAAAAGACATTGAAAGACAGACCTCCACACAGCCTTCTATGCCCAGCAGCTATGGAAAACCGCATTTGCATGGATATAACTATTTGATCCACTGTATATATGCATATGCATATTTTGTTCAGCCGTCTCTAATTCTGCGTCCCTGCAAAATGCGAAGAGCAATCTCACATTGCCTTTCTGCTCAGGGCGGCGAGGCAGAGAGCAGAAGCACACCCGTGAAAGCACTGGGCTCCAGTGGAAGCTCCATACCAACACCATACCAGACTCCACAAAAACACAAGGTAGCTGGGTTTCCAAGCTACACTTTAAAAGCATACCACGCTCTCACACCTGTTTCTGGAGAAAAATGCTAATTGAGAAAGAGGTGGTGCAATCGCATCCTTGTTCCTTTCCATGTACTTCGAACAAGCTTACCCCGGTAACTTCACCATCCTCACTCTTGATCTGTACTCAGTGAAAACCACTGGGAGCTAAAACATGTTGTAACAGCAGAGAACATACTTGCACTATAGATATTACTATCAAAATCCAGCCCCCACTCAGGATTATAGCAGCCTTTTTAAAATCATCAGGAACCAGATTTTCACCATCTTTTTTTTTTTGTAGGTACTGGAATCTGCAAATATTTGTAAGCTTTTCTGTACAGCTGCAATTTCCAAGTGCAAAAATGAATCTCAAGGAAACACTGGAGAAGAAAATGCTTGGGTTTTTTTTCACTGTTATGGTCTAGAACCCATTAGGTTTTACTTCCCACTCCCCACACCCGACCCGTCTTGCAGCCCTCCAGCCACAACTCTGAGCACTAGTTTTTCCAGAATTCTTACTGCAAATTATACAACAGCTCTGGAACACACCTCATGACCTGCTATGGTAGAGCTATGAGTTCATCCTATTTTATCGAAGTGGTCTGAATTATAATAAAACCCTCTCAGTTTTAAATCTGATAATAGATTTTAAGTGGAAATTAACGACTGAAGACTTTTCTGTAAAATTACACACAATTGAAAAACTTAATCATGTTAGACAGTTGAAAGACTGTTGAGTAAACTCCGTCGGAAGTTAGGAAATAGCTACTTGCATCCAAATTGGGGAGCATTCCTATTAAGAAAATGTATATAGTAGCAATTCTGTATTTCCTGAAGTGTACACAACTTCCTTAATCTGTGTATACAGCTTTGGAAAAAGGCAAAGACCGATCAGGGATCACTGGAGGACATACAGCTAGAGCTGCTTGTGACTGTGACAGCTTTCCTATAAAATGCGTTTCTGCAGTGTCTTGGGATTTTTATGTTGTCAACATCTTACTTCAGGTACACCAAGAGCAGGTATGTCTACATCTTAGGCTGCTGTGTATTTTGAAGGTACACAAACAGTTATATACTGGAATTAAACTAGACTCAGCAGTGCAGCACATGACACAAGTCAATTTACTCTGCTTCTCAGAGCAACAGGTCCAAGCAGAACAAATCAAACAGTATAGAGCTCTACTGGTTAAGTACATAAACTAGCTTGGGATCTCTACACTGTCTGCAACTTAGAAAGCATCCAAAGAAGCCGTTCGCTTCATGATACACCTCAAGCCTCCTGAATTCCCCGGGTGGGACGCAGTCTGGGGCACTATTTGTCCTGGTTTGAGGTACAACAGAAGCAATTTTCTTTTCAGTAATTTTACTTTTCAGTTAAGCCTTTTCTAACTCTCTGAAATTAATGGCATGTTATTCAGACAGTGTCTGCTCCCAGCATGATAAGGCCTGATGTTTATAGTTGGTGACAAGGAATGGTATGCAGAGAGGCTCTTGCTTATACTTGTTGCTATAACAGCCAAGGTCAGCTCACTTTGTTATTTGCCCCATTAGAGGGTCAGAAGTGGAAAAGTGTAGAGGGGTTGCATCTGTGGGGAGGAGCAGACGGGACAGGTGACCCAAAACTGACCAACAGGGGTATTCCATCCCATCTGTCCCATGCTCAGTATAAAAGCCGAGGGATCAAAGGGTCAGCCTCNTCAGTCCATATGTTCCTGAATCCAGATCTGGAGTCCGGTTCCCGTCCATTGCTAAGTCCAGTCTGGGACTTTTCCAATGCCTGACATGATCTCATCCTCAGAGCGCGATACAGGTTGTATATATTTCATTATTTTCTTATTAATAGTATTATATTTTCTTTTTATTATTTTATTAGTAGTATTTTATTAAAGTAGTTTAGTTTCTTTTCAACTTATAAGTCTCTCTTTCTCTCTTATTTTCTCTTTGTCCTTCTCTGAAGGGAGACAGGTTGGGGAGAGCATCTGTTGTTTGTTTCTGTGGCCAGTCCAGCCAGAACCTTGACACTATTGCACCTGAGTGCTGCTGTGACACACACCACCCCTCCAGCAGAGCAATATCCCATAGAGCAAGTATTGGCAGACGCTGTTTTGGCCAGAAGCAGAAACATGTGACTCCATGTCTTGGCTTAAGTCTCCTAATGCTTGGAAAAATTGCACTCTTAGAAGACTTTAGTGTCTGAATTTGTGAAAATATTTACTTTATAGCCAGCTATGGTATGCGGGTTTCAAGGTCTCGGTGCTCTCGAGCCTTGGCAGGTGCAGCGATGAGGAAGAGCGAGGCCTGGGCACTTGACCCAAGCTGGACAACAGGATTATTTCATACCATGAACATCATATTCAATATAAATTAGAAAGTTTGCTGAGAAGTTCTCTCTTTCCCTTGATGGCTGCGATCCTGAGAACTCCTTGCCCTGGTGCCGGACCCCTGAGCCCTTCCCTTCCTCTCAAAGCTGCAGCACCCGCAGTGTCCCACATTTGCTGTCCACTGCCGGGAGTGCACAGCTTCCTGCTGATGGAACAGGCTGGGTATGATCCTTGTGCATTTTATTCTGGTGTCGGGATCAATGTTGCTTCTTTATTGTTATTAATGTTAATTATCTAGTCTAATTCTATTAAACCTGTTTATATTTCAACCCTCGGGTTTCCTTGTTTTTCCCAGTTCCCCTTCTGTGGTGGGGAGGGGTCATTGGGTGATAGCATAATTGTCTCAATGACAATAAATTGTTGTGGGTTTCTCAAACCGTAACACTCCAAAATGAAAAGCATGTGTATTTATAGCCCGGGATGAAGAAATCAAGCTGAAAATGGCCCGATTCCTGCTTCATGTGTACTGGGACAAAAAAATACTGCTAAAAAATGGAAGAGATATTACTTGCATGGGAAACACCTCAACGTTTAGACAAAAAAGCCCATTGCAAATGCCACTTTCTCCTTTTAAGCCACAGCAGGCAGCAAGCAGCGCGGAGGTCTGAAGGCTCTGACATTTCCTCGCCTGCTCGGGACAGCTGGGTGCTGGCGTGTCTGCCGGCCCTGCTCCTCCACACCGGCACCGACCGAAGTCCAGGTGGCACAGCCGGGTACCGCTCCCC
>VYZM01001989.1:170967-210716 GCA_013398915.1 Dromas ardeola | reverse complement strand
AAAAAAAAAAGATTAAAGAGGAATAAGCAGTCTTTTACTGTCTTTTGCTTATTCCGTTTTGTATAGCTCTCCTGTATTTTCACTCCATGCTGAGGCAGCTTTGTTTAAAGGAATCTTTTGAGTGCCCATTAAAACTTCTGATGAAAGGGTTTAGTAGGTAATAAAGACATGCCTTCAACTTTACTTTCTTTGTGATTAAGCTGAGGCTAACTCATAGTGCTGGAAGTTTTCTGTTTTTCCTCATACCTTTTCTGCAAGGTACAAGTCTTTATTGAGAAAATTGATGAAGAAAAATGATCTCATTTCCTTTTGACTGTTAGAAATTGTCTCAGTTGCAGTGATGATAAATGTTTCAGTTCATCAGTGTACAAGTACCAGTGTCTTCAGACTTCATGCTAGTTCGATAGAAATGTAGATTAACAGACTTAGGGTAGAAATGTAGATGAACAGAGTCGTGATAAGTGTCTTCCAGAATAAAAGCAGGTACTCCTTTCAAAAGTACAGGGTATCTTGTAGTTCCGTGTTTGAACTGAAAATTCTTCCTAGCTAAAAACAAACTTCTTTGTGTCTGAAGCAAACACTACGTGTGATGGAGATAAGGAATCAGATGGTGAAGATGTAGAGGCAGACAATGGTAATTCATCTGAAGATTTGAGAAAGGTAATAACTACATCTTAAAAAAAGTTAAAAAAAACCTTACCGTTAAGAAAAATGCATTCAAATTTATATTACTTATCTGAAATAGTACCTTAATTCTGGAGCTCTTTGCCAAATGCCATCTTAGTGGCATTTTTAATGCTTTCATACACAAAATATGAAGTTGTTAACTTTCTCTATCTTTTCATTACATCTTCAGGAAATAATGGTTGGTTCACAGTATCAGGCTGAAATTCCACCTTATCTTGGCAGATACAGTGATGATGACAAGGGTAAGTTCTCTGACTGTTTTACTTCTTATTTTATGTTTATACGTAGCAGTTGATGGAAAAATGTTATTTAAATTTATAAGGTAAACTCAATGGCTTAGCTAAAGCCTCAACAACCACATAATTATATCTCAGAAATGTCATTCTTCAACTTTGAGGGGACATTCTGAAGAAAACATAGGAGGCTGGATTACAGTGGTAATTTTGAAGTATGTAGTAATATTAAGAGGCAACAAATTGTGGGTCAAGAAGGAAATATTTTCATCAGAGTATCATAACTGGGCTATGAGCATGTAACTTAGTTTACATTGAAGATCTTCAAAACAGTATTTTTCTTTGTTTTATGGCAAGCGCAACCATGTGGATTGCAAAATGAATACAGAAAACAAAGCAATAAACTATTTTAAATTTCCATAGCATGGCTAGAAGATGTAGGTCTCAGGACACACTGTCTTTTCAAAAATCCAGTGTTTTAAGTGTGATGTTATTTCAGTGTAAATTTAGGTTAAAAACTGCAGTTGTGCTAGAGTAAAAAAAAAAAAGAACTAACTTAGTAGAGTTTTATTTTGTATCTTTAGAAACCTTCATTATGAGAAAAGTATAGCATATATAGCTATGGAATTCAAAAAGGAAATAATGAAAGAAATTTGCTCATGGGTGGACATCTGTGAAATTAAGGAACAGTTTGGAGGATCTGTTAATAAATGAAGAGCATTATGTTTTTTTCTGTAAATTTTAAATTTCTGTAAGTTACTTGTGTTTGAATCGTAATATTTCATAGGAATATTATTCTAGCGAAGTATATCAAGTCTTCGCACTGTTATCATCTGTTTTTTTGAAGAATGATTCTTTGCAGTAGAGAAGAAGAATGTTTGGTATGAATGGAGCTGGAAGCATTAGCAAGTGAACATCTCTTGTGTTGCTTAAGAGATTTAGGGAAGCCTCCTATTTTCTAAGATTCAAGCATGATCCTTATGAGTTGTAAGAAACAGAGGAGTAAGTAACCAGAGAATGACCAGGAAGGGTCAGCTTTCTGACAGCTTTCTCTGGAATGAGCTGGTGCTAGAGAGAAGCAGTGAGACTCTTGTCTGGTGGCATGGCCAAGAGCAAAGAGGTAGCTCCCAGACTGGAGAGCCTGAGGAGCTCCTCTTGAGATTATCAGCCATGGACTCCAGCAAGAAGTGCTGGGTTGTCTTGGTTGGTAAAGGAGGTTGAAGCTGAGTGTCAGCAGTGCTTGGAGAGGTTGGACCTGTCTGTAGGGGTGGACAATTCTGTGAAAGCCTCCTCTGTACCCCCTGAAGAGCTTCTCATGGCAAACAGGGGCTTTTATGTCCCAGCTACCAGAATTGTGCTAGTAGGCAGTTCTGCTCTTCTATAAGCCTTACACTTGTAACATGTCTGTTTGAAAGTTTTCCGTGTTTTTAAGCTGTAACAGAACTTCCAGAGATGTAATTTTATTCTTCACCTTAGTTTAATGTTGTTTCCTGCAGTTTTACGAGGTTTGAGAATCTTCATCCCTTCTACTCTAACAGCCATTACGCTTGTGTATTTGAATTGAAGAACTCTCATTTTGTATCACGAAGAGAGTATGTGAAACATCATGTGCAATATTAATCGCATCTGTTGATCAGAGTAAAGGACTTAGAGTTTAATCTAGAATCGAAGCATGTGCACAGACCGACAAAGGTTCAGGCCATGTCTTGCCTATTTCCAATAGATTGTCTTTCAAATAAGCTACTTAAGAGGTGCATATATGATTTCAGTGTACTATGAAGGTGGACTATACATGTACATTGCTTGTACAGTATGCAACGTACAAGTTCTTAACAGCATTCAGTTGTTACTGAACGGAAAAACAAATTAACACATTGAGGCCTACTAGATTCCCATTCTGTAAGTAATTTTTGGCAAATTTTAGTTTAAAATGTCCAATTAGCCACCTCCTCTTTTCTTTTTTTTTTTGACATGTAATATTTGAAATATTAATGTCCTACACTCTTTTACTGTAAACTATAGTTTATTTTTTGAAAACAGCTGAATAAAATGGTGAATGGTTTTGCTAGTTTGTTTATATGAAGATGAAGAATACATATGCATAATTGGACTTGAATTGTCTAGTTGTCAACAAGCTTCTCCTCTGTAAAGACTCTTCATCTCAAGAGTTCTGTCCCTTACCTCATCCTTATGGAACATGAATCTCTTCACCATGCCATACAGCAGAGTCTGTCCCTTAACTGAGGCTTTTGGGGAAAAAGTGAGGTGCAATTTAAAAGTGGCATGATGGTGCTTGATTTGATTCCTTCTGTGTTCCTGTTCTTTGTCTTTCTGAAATAGTTTTTAATGTTACAGCCTTAAAAATGTCACATCTGGCGTTAATGGATTTCTGTTTTAACAGCCTATGAAAATGAAGACCATTTACTTTGGAAACCTGATGTGATCTCAGAAAGTAAAGTTAAAGAATATCTTTTTGAAACCTCCTTAAGAACAGGAAATGAAAAAACGATTGGCAGAATTCCTGAAGGACTACATACGCGGGACAATGAACAAGTATGCTTTATATCCTGTTCCATTTGTGACAGATTGCTTTGTAATTAACGTGTGTTCTCTTTCTCTGCCTTGTATTATAAAGGCAGCAATACTCAATTTCTTTATTTCTTTCAATTAGATGTTATTGGGGTCAGGATCTTACTTGTAATTTTAAGCATATGCTTAAAATTACAAGTACTTGAATGTTGGCAGCGTTGTGATCTGTGATGTTGCTGATTGCCATGCTGTTGACAAATCCAGCTTTCTTAATAATTGCATATAATGTTTCACATTTTAATTAAACCTTGCCTCAACTTTTGGGTGGTTTTACTTTTGGTTGTCATTTTAAATTTTTCATCATGTATAGAGATAAATCCTCTTTCAGTGAAAGGCTAGTTTTAGAAGTCTAGATTGGATATTTGCAAATTTTGACTCTATTTCTAAAGACTTTTTTCTACTTCATAGGCGCTGTATGAACTTCTTAAAAGCAGCCATAATGTTAAAGAAGCAATTGAGAGATACTGCTCAAATGGAAAGGCATCTCAGGGTAAGAGAGAGTCCTTGGTTTTTCAGAAATCCGTGTTTGAAAAAAAGAATAAAAAAGAGTTGTGTAGAAAAACCTTGAGTAGGAGTCGGATTGATGAGCACTTATCTTTCCATGATGTCTTTAGCACAGATTAGGTGTAATCTGACTGTTGGCCAGTTGGAAGTTCCTGCTAGAGAAGTTTGCAACTTGTATAAAGGTGGAGGATCAGCTTTTCACCTTCACTTCTTTCCTCCTGACACAAACTGAGGAGAGGGCTGGGGGGGGGGCGTGGTGATTTTGCTCCCATAAGGCAGTTCTCGCCAATATTATGGTATCGTTTTGAGATCATGATCGATTAGAATCTTACGACATTTATACCAAAATCATGAAGACATAGCTGGCTATATAAGTAAGCCCCACTCTCTTCCTTACTGTGCTAACATTGTGCTATGCCAGCCCTAAACTGGTTCTGCCATTCCACAGGTCTTTGGTAGAGCGTGGAGAGCTTTACTTGAGTTGACAGTGGAAGACAAACTTCCATCTTGTTTGTCCTCAACTTTATTACTCCCTTAAATGAAAACTAGAGTTCATCATGTAGCAAAGACAGTTCTTTGTCCTGGATGTTAACATACGTGTTGCATACAGCAGAAATGGTGTAAGTTGATATTCTGGCAGATATTCCCTGAAGTGATTCAAAGGGAACTTGAGTGTTTACAAGTTAGGTGCTGTGAAAGCTAAATATGTAAGGTAAAGCTGAAGGGGACAACAAGGACAATCAGATCAGTGCTTCAGAAAGCTCATGCACAGGAAGAGATTGTGTAGTCCTAAACAATAAGGAAGTACCAGTTGCAGGGTTGTATCCCTAAATCCCAGACTTCTCCAGGACTTAGATTCCTCTTTGGAGATTGGAAAAATGCGTCTGCCCATTTGTGGTTCAGAGCCCAGAATTCTGTCCTAAGACCTAGTACTTGCACTCCTCTTCCCCACTGCGTCAAGTCAGATGGGACTTACTATACCCTCATTAAAAATGGTAAAGAATGACAATACTATCGGTGCCTGTCTCTTACAGTAACCGTTATGCTATGACCTAGTCTACCCACTGAGGTTCACTGCTATTCTCAAGATGAGAATTAAAAATCTACCACTGCCAATATAGTTTCTTAACAGGGAGACTTTACACGGAGATCTTTTCTTCTCTTTGAAGCTTGAGAATTCTGTAGTAAGGAGTGCAAAATTAATGGAGTGAGAAGGAAAGAAAATGGCCTTGCGGTGGAATGAGTATCGCCTTCATCTGGGAGCAGAAAGGTCTTGGTTCCAGTGTCTGCTTCCAGGAATGTTTTGAAATGTGGATTTTTTCCCCCCATTGGCTCTAAATGTCAGCTGAACAGAAACTTTTTGGGTCACCATTGTGAATGTAAAATGTAAGATGCTGGAAATATCCCTTCTTAATTATATATAGACCCAAAGCCATAATCAAGATAGGAAAGCAGCAATACTTGCGACAAAACTGACCTATTCAAGCAGTTCGAGCTACTTTGTTTTAAAAGTCTTACTCTTTTTTTTTTTTAGTGATTTTTTTTGTTCTTGTTTGTAAAACTAAAATTCCATCTTAGAAACTGCAGGTTTTATCTTTTTTTTTTTTTTTTTTTTTTTAAAACTAAAATTCCCTCTTAAAAAAGCGGGGTTTTTTTTTTTTTTTTTTTTTAAAACTAAAATTCCCTCTTAAAAAAGCGGGGTTTTTTTTTTTTTTTTTTTTTAAAAAAAGATATTTGCAGTCCCTCCTTAAGAAGTCTGAAAGGGTTATTCATGGGATCTTGAGGAGCAGATGGTTGTTTCTTTGTTCCAGACTGCCTGATACCCCTTGTTTTTCAAAAGCCTGGATCAGACTAGGCATAGTCCCAACCAGTTGGTCCTATATGGCTACCTGAGGTATGACTAATGCTAAGGCTTTCCTCCATGGCTTATTATGGTTTTTCTGGGGTTCCACTACCTCAGCAAGGGCTTTATGAGAGGGGGGAAAGTGTTGGGGCTTCTGGGGAGTCTGTGTTGCTTGCCAGACTCATCTGTTCTCTGCGTCAGTTTGGAATTGCCCAGTGGATGTTGGTTCATCCCAGCCCATTTCTCAACGATGATGTACAATGTTGTGCATCAAGTGTGCCCAGGTCGGGATGGGTTGGAGGCAGGGTTGGCCATCCTGACTCTCCTGATGGTTATGTTCTATGTTTTGGCTTATTTCGTACCCTTATTAGTGGTTTCTTGGCTTTGGGGTCTGTAGGGGCAGAGACAGGGTAATCACAACGTGCACCTGTGTCGTTCATAGCCTGAAGGCAGGCTGCTTTTATAACATCACTAAAAAGTTCACTTAATGATCTTATTGGTATAGCAGTGGGCTCTATTTGCAGAGGTAACAGCATTTCTTGTCACTTTCTTTGTTCAACCTTATCTTGTAACATTCTCGTTTCTTATTCTTCACATTCCTTACACTGATATGCAGCTTCTAAATATCTCTTCAACATCTTTTATATTATTATTATTACCGTCTTTTTACCATCTTTCAGATTCCCTTTTACAAGATTCAGCTGTTCTTTTATCTTAACGCCAGTTGCCCTGCTTTTCACACACCCAGTCATCTGGAAATTTCAGTGAAGGGTTAATTCCGTCCCTCCATAAGTGGTCTGTTACTGAATCTGTCATCCTGCCAATTACCCTGATTTTTGTCGCAGGTGAATTATTAAGAAAAGTCATCATTGAGGGGTTAAACTAAAAGGTTTTAATAGTGATTAAATGATCAAATGATAATTAATCGATGGTTGGTAATTAAATTGTAATTAAGCAATAATTGAATAGTAATTAAACAGTGATTTAACAATGATTTTAACAATAATTGATGATTAGGCGGTGGTCAAACATCCTACTGCTTACTACACTTCAATTAAGCTATAGCTTGACATATATATACATGTGGCTAGCATACAATATACTTTCAGGGTTAGCGTGAAGTGTCACCTTGTTGCAGCCATCAGGTGCTGGGTAAGGGGAGTCTCAACCCTAAAGGGCAGCCTTGTCCCTTCCCTGCTTGAGGGGGGGTGGCCTCTGCGCGTCCTGCTGCTCTGCAGGAGGGCTCCATGGGCTCGGGGGGCTACAGGTACTTAACGGCGTAAAGTGACTGACTCACAGCCAGCCACCCCTTTGGTGTGTGTGCAGCTGTAGTGGTTGTAGTTTTGTCTAGTCCCAGCCAGGGACTGACCTCAGCTGGGCCCACTTGTTGGTGATGCCTGAACCAAAGTATTGCTCGTTCAGTCGGGGGCGGGGATGGGACGGACAACACCCATCAGAACAGGTTGTTCCTTCACTCTTTTTTTCCAACCACCGCTGTTCTTTGTATCCTATGTAAGAAGAAATATTGAGAAAAATTACCTCACTTACACCTCAGTGATGCTATCAAACCTTGTTTTTTTGATTACAAACTTACTAAGAAATGATAAATCTTTTGAATGTCCTTTGCCCTCGAGGATAAGAGAGTTCAGAAATCAAACTCTTTAATGAGTCGTTACAAAGAAGAATGTTCGATTTCAAGTAGGACGTCTGTACGGTAGAGGAAAGGACATGGATCTAAATAATTGAACTATTAGTTTTTTTGGAATGCATGTGGATATTCATCCGTTAGCAACAAATATTTTATTCTTTGTAAAAGGTTAGTGAGGGCAATCAGGTTTATCATGCTACTTTTGTAATTGTCTAGAAGAGATGACAGCATGGACAGAAGAAGAATGCAGAAGCTTTGAACACGCGCTTCTGATTTATGGAAAAGACTTTCATCTCATACAGAAAAACAAGGTTAGTATTTTACAGTTAAATGGAAGAATTGGTAGATGAAACGATGCTGAAAATCTGTAAAAGCAATACATTTGTCAGAAGCCGTGCAGAAGAGTGAAATAAGAACAAACATATTAAAACCAGCTTGGCGGTTTTGAGCCAGTTTTTCCTCAGATGTCATTGGAAAAGCTAGGCATTGCAAGATGAGTCAATGTATTATCTTTGAAATCAACTTATGTTGACGTTACTTCCATTTATACATTTATATTATAATTTAGCTTAAATGTGTGCCTCTCCTAGAAGTACAGTGTTTGCATACCATGGCTGTGGGAGGGGAAAACGCATCTTTACTTAATTTAAATTATTTTTGTCATCAGGAAGATGTGAGTTTACAGAAACAAGCTTAGCTTTTGTGTTTTCAGAAAGTGTAGTCATCCATCAGTATTCTGTTTTCTGGCCAGCAAAGGAGTTCTAATCTTGATCTGGATTGCCTCTGATTGATTCCTCTGTGCCTGAAGAATAGGCTTTTCTTTTTTTTCTTTTGATCAAAAAGCAACAGTTGACAATATGGATGTTTCCAAATTTTCTGTGTATCTCCTTTATGCTTTGTTACCACCTTGAAGGCTTTTTTCTTTAGGGGTCTGGTGTTTTTGTTGTATTTCACCTAAACTTCATAGGGTTGTGGTTGCTCTTCAACAACAGTCAGCAAGTCCTGCTCAATATCTGGTTTAACCAGTTATATTTGGGTGGTTCAGATTTTAGATGAACCTTACCAATTAACAGTAATTCATCAGAGATGCAAAGAAATAATTTCGAAATATTTTTTCCAACATACGACAAAGTACATGCATTGATGTATCTGTCACTACGGACCGGACTTTTTCTAAGAAATCCACCAGTTTTTTTTCCAAGTAGGTAAAATGCCAGAAACTTTAGGGAAAGTTCTGGGACCGAGTATAAGCTGATGTCACTTGTATATGGAAAGTAACAGCGAGACAAGATCTAGCGTGTGGAGAAATGTAACCAGAGACGGTTCCGTATCACTGTACTGCAAAGCGTTGTAAACTGGGACTTTCTATGCTAGCATACGGACATCTGTTCATTTCCTCCCTTGCCTGGTATGTTTGTGTCTAAATTAGCAAGGTTTACTACTACGCCCAAGGCATTTTGGATTCACCTCTGATGTTTCTGTAAGTTTGATTAAGCTCAAGTATAGTTTACTGCCAGACTGTATCTGGATAGAGTTGTAGATTCTATTTGTAAAACTTAAACTGGAACTGTGGGCTGACAATGTTAAATGCTTCTGCATCTAAAAATTGATATAGTTTTTAAGAATATAGGTAGGAGTCATGACTTTTGTACAAGAATCTGACTTCACGTAGCAACCTCCATTTTGGAGAAAAAGACAAACAGTTAACATAGATCAAAACGAGTGTTTTGAGTCCTTAATACCTTCTCAACCAAGACTACAATTTTATTTTGTTGTTTAAGCATTTACCGTTGTGATTATCTGTTGTCAAAGCCTCCACAGTTCTGGGCTTTCCCAAAAGGACTAAGTACCCAGAGTCTTTTCTGCTTCGCTTCTCTTAGGTCATTGCTTTGCTCAGCTTTTTCCATCTTAATAGAGAGCCTATCTTACAGTTTAAAAAATTGTTATCTATATTTATATATATAAAAAATGCTTCAGATGTAGACACAATTTCAGTCTAGTTTTAAAGAAGCCAATAAAGCATACAGTAGAACAAGTGCAATACTTACTTGAAACTGTAGATCTCTTTGAGGTCTCCTAAAGTAATTGTTTTGTTCCAGATGCTAGAACAATAAAACTAACAGTATTGCAGGCACGGGAACTGGGGAGATGACAAAATATAAGTCTTTGCATTAATCTTGTCAACTTTTCCTGCTGCCTTTTAGGTAAGAACCAGAACAGTTGCTGAGTGTGTGGCTTTCTATTACATGTGGAAAAAGTCAGAACGTTACGATTACTTTGCTCAGCAAACAAGATTTGGAAAGAAGAGATATAACCATCATCCAGGAGTTACGTAAGTAAAACGTGCTTGCAATATGTTTTCTGTTGCTAATCATAAATATAGAAGATTTTTTTTTTCCCTTCTGTCATTGCGGTGTGATGCTGCAGTGGCTGTGTCAACTGAAATTAAATCCATCATTATTTTTAGGCCTTGTTTTACAGTTAAGTAATACATTATGGATGCAATGTTCCTTTAGGGACTACATGGATCGTTTGGTAGATGAAGCAGAAGCCCTTGGTGGAGCAGTGCATTCTTCAACCTTAACATCTAATAGTCGAACAGAAACCATTCCTGATCAACAACTAAGCATTCTGAACTCTATCACTGCCAATGAGTTGACAGGTAAATCAAGAAAAAAAATAAAAAAAATCTTTTTGTTGTAACTATGCAAACAACTATTTCATTTGCATTTGTGTTCATTTTCATTCCAGCGTTGACAAACAGTGTAGCTACAGTCTGCCACACTTCAGACGTGAACTGCCTGGATGACGCCTTTCCTCCTATGGACAGCTTACCCCGAGCACCAGTTAATCATGTGCCTGTTGGAACAGAAGAATTGCTTAACTTGCCTAGCAATGGTGAAAGTGATTGTTTTAATTTATTTGAGACTGGCTTTTATCATTCAGAGCTAAACCCAATGAACATGTGCAGTGAGGAGACAGAAAGACCCGCGAAGAGATTGAAAATGGGAATTGCTGTCCCAGAATCCTTCATGAATGATGTCTCTGTAAATAACCTTGGTGTGGACTTCGAGAACCACACACACCATATTACCAGTGCCAAAATGGCTGTTTCAGTGGCTGACTTCAGCAGTCTATCTGCAAATGAGACAAATGGTTTTATCAGTACTCACGCTCTTCACCAACATGCTGCCCTTCACTCAGAATGACTGTGGAAAACGAAACAAACCGTGGGTACTTTATGCAGTAGTAGTAAACTTGATGGGAGCTATCAGGTTTGCTTAGTCTTTCACTGGAAGTTTGAACTTTATGACATCAGTGATGTCTTTGTATGTATAGAACTATATCTTGATTTATCAAGAGTAATTTCTTCTTTCAGTCCATAAATGTGGAAATGTCATAGGATGTTTGGCAGAGTTTGGGACTAAGAGAACTCTGTGGTGCAGCTTTAAGCTCTGCTTCAATTTTTTTAAAGCCTGTAGACAGAGGCCACCATTTCAAAACCAGCACAGAAGTTCTGAACGGATTGGAGTGGCTTTTTAGTCTAAGTTACTTTTGCCGTACCGGATGCAGTGGAATAACAATGTTTACAGGTACCGATCCTGATCCCTGCTCAATGTAGCATTTTTTTTTTTTTCTTATAAAGGCAGGGATGGGTTTCTTTAATTTAAACTGCACAAACATACAAGGATGTTTTTTAAATGGAACCTTCTCTCATGTGATACTAAACTAGAGCACTTCAGTTTACAGAACAGCAAGTTCATTTTGGTGGGAGCTAGCACAAGGGACTTGACATGAGTAAAGTGTGAAGACCTACACTTCGATGCTGTTGCAAAATGATAGGCCATGGCTACCTTACACAGAAGTAATTATGCTGACATAGGTATCTGTGTACTTTAAACTTACTTACTGGCTCAAACAGATGCGGTTTAGGCTATACTGTATTCAGATGTGGTTTGTCCACGACTTTTGAAGAGTAATGTGATCGTGTACCTTAGCTTTCCTAAGGCAGCTGCTGTATAAAGCTACAGTCTGCACAGCTTAGGATTTACCACTAAACAAACAGTCTACGTTTGGAAGACATCTTAAATTGTTTGTAGCACTGCAGTTCAAGGTGTTACAGGTTGGAGGAACTATCTAGTTTATATAGGAATAGTAGAACCTTGAAGTATGTATTTGAAAGTTTTCCTTTAGCCTGGTTTGCATTTATTTGTTTTGGCAAGTCCTTGGCTCAAAAATGGCACTTCACTACCTTGGTCAAATAGGAAAGGATGAGTAAAAATGTTTCCCGTAAAAGCAACTATTTAGCTTCAGTAATTTATTTTTTTTTTAACATTTAGTGCAATTTAGCCATCCAGGAAGTTTGTCTTGCAAACGTTTGTTCTAATTCTTGCAGGAGAGTCAAAGCAAACACAGTATTGGCATTGGCTTGTAACATGTTATTGTAGCCTACAACTTGCAGGTTTTTTTCATGAGAATCTGAACCTTACTTCAGTAGGATTACCCCTTTCCCTCCATGCTTTTTCTTGCACTGTTTGTATTACAAATTTAATTGCCACTACTTTGTTTTCATTGTTCAAATGATTAATTTTGCGTTGTTGATGTTTGTAATAGTTGCTTCAAGGTTACGCTGAGTCATTAGGAAGTAGTGACTTTAATATTTGAAAGGGAAGAGGGTATTTATTATGCATACTGTGAACTGCATTGACAGCCTGAGTTTTGGATGCAGCGTATGGAGTTTTCTTCACAGCATTGTAATGAAGATTGCTTTGAAATGTTTACGCAGTAGCACATTTACCATATTAAAAACAAATTAGTTTAGCACAGTGGACAAAAGTGGAGATAATGTTGTAATCAGTTCTTAACTTCCACATCTGAAACGTGTAACTTTACTAAGTACACAGTAAGGAACAGGTAGCCTTGGCCCTGTGTTTTACTCTGACATTTTTAGCCAAGTTGTCAGCTTCTTGTTGCTGTGTTTTGTGCTGAACTTTGTACCTTGTTTCTTTTTGTTTATGAATCAACACATTTTATGTAATTTTGTAAAATACTGGCCATAATCCTCCATTCTTATACATTCAAGTTTATCTATGGGTTTACAGTGAGTGGCTGGTCTGTATAAAGGTGATTATACAAAGATGACTGAATGCTTATACCAGTTGCACTTAAATGAACATGCCCATTCTCATTAGCTGATGCAGTAATATATTCAGTTTATCTATGCATTGCTGGGCTCTTAATGCAGACAGAGACTTGTCTAAGGTTTGGGTTGTCAGCAAGTTGAATGGACACTTTAGTTATTTAATAAAGACTTTTGACCAAAATTCAGAAAACGATATGAGAGAAAAATGAATTCCAGCTAGTCTAACAGATTTTTAAATGCTGATCTTATTTAGCCTGTTGGCTAGCTAGCTGGTATCGTTTACTTTTAATTCCTTGTTAAAATGAGGCAATAATTTGCAAGATTTTGTAAATATGTAAATTCTTCATATCTTTTTAGATATCTATTTCAATATTTTCTGACTACTTCTGTGTATAGGAACATTTTTGTGCATGCTTGATGTGACATTCATAAATTTGTACCACTATGACTTTATCCATGTAAAATAGCTATTTATTGAACTTTTCTTTTTAAAGCTGGACTTAGTTATTTTTCTCTCAGTTTAAACATTTAAATGGAGAACTTGTTACTGTTTATTAAAAGAATTGCGTTTTGAAAGTCAGCATGAAGATAACTGAATTGCAACCATACGAAGAAATTACATTGCCTTGGTTCTTAGATGGTGAAGCACAATTCTTATAACAAACTGTGATGAATTCTTTGTCCTTTGCCACACTTTTTCTTCATGCAGACAAACCAAAAAATCCATAATGGGCAATTGCGGTGTTGGTAAATGTATCCTTTTTATGTACAGGGAACCTGAAGAGGGTAGCTGATTCATTTAGAAGTGTAACTGGTGCTGTGATTATAGCAATACTTTTACGTTGGTTAGTCATACGTCATCTTGTCATGCTAGGTTTTTGAATGTTTCGTTTTCCTCTTGTCATGGTCCAACTGCTGATTTTACTTGAAGGATGTACAGTACTGGTTGAGGAATACTAAATCGCGTACAATTAGGTCAATGAATTGTGCAATGTTTTCCTGGTTTTAATTTTTAAAACTGAGGGTCAAAAATACAGGAAAACTTCAGATCAAGTAGAAATAGTGATACTACTTAATTTAACCAAAGTCTCTAGTGAGTATTTCCACTTTGAATGTAAACTAATGGATAAACTGACCAACAGGGACACTATTTGCCCAGCATTACAAGCACATTGTCTACAGACAGGGAAACTAAATACAGTAATTTATAAAATAATGACAAGGTTACTATTTTTTTTATTCCTATTTTTCATTGAAAGAAGAAGGAAGATGCTATCAATTGTAAAATACAGTAGGAAAGGTTATAGTTCTTCTAATAAAACGGAGATTCCAGTTATTCTCAGTTCAAAGTAAGTACCCTGTGCATAACAACAAATCTAGTGACAATCGGAACATGTTTTAGTATCAGATGTTCAAGAGGAAGTCGCTATTGTTGCATTGGTTTTAATATTTGTACATAAACACTGATTTTTTTGAGCATTATTTTGTATTTGTTGTACTTTAATACCTGGTGTACAGTTCCAGAAATAAATGTCTGGAAACCTTTCTTTACTTGTAAGGCTTTGTAGATGCATCTGCACTATGTTTGCTACTTCATTTTCAGAAATACTTAGCAGTAACTCTGAACACGTTTTAAGAACTCTGAGTACCACTGAAGTGCACGCTCCCTAATAGAAAAAAGTGAAAAATGCAGCATGCAGTGATGAAGGTAAATTAGTAACTAAGGATTTCCGTCAAACATTAAAAAATTATGGCTTAAATATAGCAAAATCTTAGATGGGACTTAAACGTTGCTTCAGAGTAACACATTGCAGTATAACCCAGCGTTCAAACTGCACGGTACGGTGTGGGGAACACGCTTCTGTTCTCTGGTGTAAGAAACCTCGCCCAGAGCCTTACATCCGTGTAGAGCTAGATTACAGGTCTGAATGCAAAAATTTTACTCAGCTTAGGCCTTAATGCTGAAGTTAAACTACTTTAAGTGCTTTTTGTCTTGGTTTTCCTTTCCCTCAAGAAAATGAACACTACTCTTGGACCCTGAGAAGCACTGTATTACTTTTGAGATCTTAACACACCAGCTCCGTTAGAGGCCAGAGTTAATTGGTGCTGTGCTTTCCTAGGCCCAGTGTGCTTGTTTTTCCAATGGCTGGCACAATAAAGCTTCGGGTAAGGAAATAATCAGTTATTTTTTAATTAGATAGGAGTGCAAGCTGATGCAATTCTGAACAGCAAAAGTTATAATTTGCCAAGTAATGTAATGAGCTTTACTTCCTGTTAGGGTTTGAGAAAACCCATACAAAATTTATTGTCATTTATGTCACCTAATGACCCCTCCCTACCTAGGTAGGGGAACTGGGGAAAATAACGGCATGCGAGGGTTGAAATACAGATTTAATAGGATAAGGCTAAATAATTAACAATGATAATAAAGAACCAGTATCGATCCCAATACTAATACCAGATACACAAGAATTATACTCAGCCCATTCTGTCAGCAGGAAGCTGTGCACTCCCGGCAGTGGACAGCAGATGTGGGATGCTGCGAGCGCTGCGGCTTCGGGAGGAAGGGAAGGGCCCAGGGGTCCGGCACCGGGGCAAGGAGTTCTCAGGATCGCAGCCATCAAGGGAGAGAGAAAAACTCCTCAGCAAACTTTCTATTTTGAATGTGACGTTCATAGTATGGAATAATCCTGTGGGGCAGCTTGGGTCAAGTGCCCAGGCCTCGCTCCTCCTCATCCCCACACCTGGCAAGGCTCGAGAGCACTGAGACCTTGAAATCCACATACCATAGCTGGCTATAAAGTAAGTATTTTCACAAATTCAGACACTAGAGTCTCCCAAAAGTGGAGTTTTCCTCAGCATTAGAAGAGAAGTTAGTCCTGCGTCTCTCAACCCAGGACGCTTTCCCTGATGAAGAAGAGGTGCAAGGTAAGTGATGATGGTTGATACAAGGTGCAAAAAAAAAACTTATCCAGAACTCTGGTGGGAGGCTGCACCTCCCTTTTTCTAGTGGTTTAGCATAAAGATCAGTGTTGTTAGAACAAATCATAATGACTGACCCCATCTAATCCTTTCTTCTTTTGATGCAACCAACTGTTAGCCTTGCGATGCTGGAGTCTTAAAAATGGTTTTAATTAGTACATGTATGTGTAAGGTAAACCTCTGCCCCCAACTCAGTACTTACTTTAATTACTTCCATTTCCATTAAAGTAATCTCAGGACGCATCCACTTCTGACACTAAAAAGATAAGCAGCCCCTGAAGTCCTTACGGTGCTTGGCTACCTGGTGCCTAAGTCCTCGTTTTATCCACAAAATGCAAGGCAGCAAAGACTAGACGCATACACCCCAGCGATCAGTTTGCTAAAGCACTTTTTACTAGTTCTTGGATTTCTCTTCCCCTTCTGTTGGGCGTTTAGCGCTCACAGCAAATCTTGGCCCTGCGGTACGGGAGGAGGCCGGGGTGCCTCAGCAGAAACACGCTCTCCTGCTGCCTCCGAGGCCCTCCCCCTGCCCGAGGTGTTCCTGCTTGTGCCCACCCGCTCCTTTGCTTCGGTGCTGGGACACCTCCGCCTGCTCCCCAGACAGACTTGACGCAGTCCATTACCTCGGCAGAAGAGTTACTGACTCGGCTTCCCCTGTCGCCAGGTGAGCTCCAGAACTAGCACAGGGAAGAAGGAGCACGCAGCCAGGGCGGGCAACGAGGAGCTGCTGGGGAAGTACCGCATCACATTTATATGCAAAAAATAAAAAAGAGCCTCTTAAAGCATGTCTTCATAAGATCCTGTGAGTCAAATTAGCAACCCGCAGCCACCATAAAGGCTGCCCGCTGGCGCTGTCCCCTCTCTGAGCTGTTGCAGCTCCCTGCGATAGCAGGCAACAGAACAAGTGAGAGCCTGGGGTCTGTGGTGGTGTCACCACGTTTAGCGAGTCAGATCAGCTCACGGTGGGGCTGATGAGCAGCGGCCAGGAAGGAATGGGGGCTTGGAGAGCAGGGGAGGAGGGCGGGATGAGCAGCAGCATTCACCACGCTCACATCTTTCCCCCTCTCCTCCTACTGAGTGCCAAGGGAGTTGCCTGGGGAACTGTCGCCTCTACCCCAGTCCCACGTAGGTGTACGTATACTTGTACAGAAACACACCTGTGTATGTATATAGAATCACAGAATCATAAAATTGTCAGTGTTGGAAGGGACTTTTCAGGTCATTGAGTCCGACCATCAACCTAACACTGACAAAACCACCACTAAACCATGTCCCTAGGCGCCACATCTACCCATCTCTTAAATACCTCCAGGGATGACAATTCCACCACTTCACTGGGCAGCCTGTTCCAACGTATACGAATGTGTATATACACACACACATATGAGAATATATATATGCACGCAGGCATACCCTCCAGTAGTTTCACAGGCTATGTTTATTTCAGTGCCTGACAAATGAGTTTGACAGTCCACAGCCACAGGAATGGCCACAGCAGGGAGATGTGGTTTGCCTTGGTCACACTCTCCATGGCCACAGGCAGTGGCGGGGGATGAATTGGCTCTGAGAAGGAAGCCCCGAGGGAAGGGTGGCCTCTGAGATGCCACCAGTCGCCCCCCAGCCCAGCCCGTCGGGGTGGGCTCCCCATGTGGACAGGCGTTTCAAACACAAGTGTGCTAACCAGGACACAGGCTATTTTCATGTCCGCCTGCTCCAAATCACACCATTGGTACTCAGTAATCAAGATCCTGAAGTACTTCAGTAGCTTGATTAAGAATTGCTCTTTTAAAGTGAGTTTCCAACTCTTGTGCTGACCCCTTGCAGCTCCTCCCCCCCAGCAGGCACATCCCTCTCCTGCAGTGGACATGTCTCTGTTCTTTCTGGGAGTCTGCAGCACCCCTGCTGCAAGGCTCATCTCTTGAGCTTTCAAGCCCCTCTGTCCTCCTGCCGTGCCAAATCAACAGGCATTCCAGTTAACAGCTCCTGGAGAACTGCAGCTGACTGTTACCACCAGCTTCACCTTTTGAGCTAAGAAGTCAAAAGTCACAGCTTTGCAGACCAATTTTCTTCAGAAACCCCTGGCGAGACCAGGTGGGTGTCTGTTGCCAGTGGGGGAGTCCCCTGATTGCAGGCACCAGAGTGCAGCTTGCCAGCTTGCTGTAGTGTCCAAGGGCTCCATCCTCCTGCTCCTGCAGAGGAGCACATGGATTCAGCCCAATCTGCCAAGCTTCTCCGCCTTTCAACCCCCCACAAGCTATCAAGCTGCACTCTGGTGCCTGCAATCAGGGGATTCCCCTACTGGCAGCGCCAGGACTACCAGGACCTGTTGGAACAGGTCCAGCGGAGGGCCATGAAGATAGATGATCCGAGGGCTGGAGCACCTCTCCTGTGAGGACGGGCTGAGCAAGTTGGGGTTGTTCAGCCTGGAGAAGAGAAGGATCCGGGGAGACCTTATAGTGGCCTTCCAGTACCTAAAGGGGGCCTACAAGGAAGACGGGGAGGGACTCGTTATCAGGGAGTGCAGCCATTGGACGAGGGGTAATGGTTTCAAACTGAAAGAGGGGAGATTTAGGTTAGATATTAGGAAGAAATTATTTACTGTGAGGGTGGCGAGGCACTGGAACAGGTTTCCCAGGGAAGTTGTGGCTGTCCCATCCCTGGAGGTGTTCAAGGCCAGGCTGGATGGGGCTTTGAGCAGCCTGGTCTAGTGGGAGGGGTCCCTGCCCAGGGCAGGGGGTTGGGACTAGATGATCTTTAAGGTCCCTTCTAACCCGAACCGTTCCACGATTCTATTCTATGACATTTACCACAGAGGTAAGGAGTTCAGACAAATCCAGGAAAAATAAGCCTAAAACTCTCTGTGCAGTAGCAAACCTTTCCACTTTCCCCCTGCACTCCTGGTTTTGTTCCTATATTGGTGTGGTGTGACAGAGCCCAGACGCTCTATCACTTGCCTCCTCAGCAGGACCAGGGGGAGAAAATGAGATGAAAAAGAACTTGTGGGGCAAGATAAAGGCAGTTTAAAAATGCAAAGGCTGCTCAGCAGCAAAGGAAAAGTGAAATATTTATTGCTCACTTCCCACCAGCAGGCGATGTCCAACCACTGCCTGGGAAGCAGGGCCTCAGTACGCACCGTGGCTGGTACAGAAGACAAACGGCTTAATCACAAATGACCCCTCCTCTTCTCCTTTCCCTTAGCTTTTATAGCCGAGCATGAAGCCATACGGTATGGAGCATCTCTTTGGTCAGCTTGGGACAGCTGTCCTGGCTGTGTCCCCTCACAACCTCTTCCCCACCCCCAGCCTACTGGACTTGGTGGTGAGGGGGTTTGAGAGACGACCCTGCTGCCGTGCAAGCACTACTCAGCAGTAGCCACAACAGGGGGTGTCACCAGCCCTGCTAGCCACCCGTGCGGGGCAGAGTGCTGCAGGGGCTGCTGCAGGCAAAGCCAGGCCCAACACTGCTGGTGATCCTCATCGAGGATCCCGGCCAGCGCATCGCAGCTGGCAACGGACTTAAACATGCAAATCCTCTCTGAATTAGTACAGTATTTTAACACATGCAGACCATGGACCTGCATCCAGCAGAAGGACTTTGCGGATCTGGCCTGTCAGTACTTGAAACTACCTTAAATTTTAGTTTGATTTTCCTTTTTCTACCACCAAGTGAACAGGCATACAGAGTTAGCCAAGTTAAGACCCCATTTTTAGGGAATTTCAATGAAAATCATCCAGGCAAATAATCTTTCAAGAAACAGACTGTACTTACTGCAATGAATAATTTATTAACAAACCATAAATAGACTGCATAAAGAATTTTACCGGGTTATTATCAGATTGCACCTTACTTCTGAAATGACGTCAGAATGCCTCCTCCTCTCTCCTAGGCACTGTGGGGTTGGTGGTAATGAACAGGCACACAGGGAACTAGAATGACTTTCACTTTCAATGAAGAGATAGGAATCTAAAGACGAGAAGGAAGAGTCTGACATACCTGAAGGCCTTTCACAGGCTGTAGCACTTTACTGGACCGTTATTTCTACTCTTCCATCTTCCTCTCTCCTGCTGTCCCCATGTTGTGCTGCTTCCTGCTCAGAAGTACCACCTGACTGCAACTCCTCCTCCTGCCACTTTCTGGCTTTCTGTAGCCACCAGCAGACAGAACTCAATTGCTGCTGCTGCCAGTTGCAGGCCAGGTCTTGCTTTCCCTCAAGTACGAGCAGTCGCTGAAGCAGGCTCTCAGGTTTCCGTATTTCAGCAAGGAGAAGCCAGACCCACATGCCCCGTTAGCGCCGGCAGCCCGCACTTCGGCACTGCGACCTACCACGCAACGTTCGCATCCAGCAGGCAGTCAGTGCAGTAAAGCAAACCGTTCTCAGTAAGTAAGTTGTAAACCTGAGGTCCACAGTTGTCAGACAGGAATATACTGTCAAATCTGGTCATTTATAAAGTATTAACAAGTGTAGAATGAAACAGCTGGAGTAATCTATGCCCTCGCATGACAGCATCTCAGCCTGGAGAACACCTGTAGAGCACCTGCCTTTCCTGGCGTGCAGAGACTAGTATTCCTCACCTGCCCACAAACCCCGACCTGCTGAGCTAAGCAACGCTGCAGGCGCCCTGACAACCAGCCTCCTCTCCGGAGATCAACAGCTGCCCAATAACCTCCTCCCAGAGAGAGCTGGGGAGGAAGCCCAGCTCAGGAGGTGGAGGACAAGGGTCCTCTTCAGCAGACTGAAGGTCACTGCCTGCTGTGCTGTTACCACACAGTGAAGACACAACAAGGACTGTCACTTAGAAGTTGTCCCCGGCATCTTCATAAAACTTGTACAACCCATGCTGAGCCACATGGCACTACCTCACAGCTCTGCTATTTAATTCTTCCTGAAAAAGCCACCCTTCTCTGGCTGAGGAGAACTTCCAGATGAATATGAAAGACAAGGTTGAGGCTTGGAAGGAGACCAAGTAACACAGACACTGAAAAGCTTTGCATTCTGCAAGGAGACGAGCTGCTTCTGCAGCTAAGCAGCGCACCCTGGCTGCCCCGACCACTACCGGCTTTGTTAGAGCACACCATTTCCCAGTCCTCCCTTCTCATGAGCTTATGCCAACCACAAATTCATCAGGAGGCTTGCTTGGACTTTTGCAGTAAATACTGGGATATTTTTCTTTCCCAAGCTGTTTACCCAGATCCAAGGACTGACAAGCTGTCTCTTGTTTACTTTCTGAAGGCAGTTTGCAGACAGGAAGAATTAATGTGGGAATGGCTGGCTCTGTTTATGCCAGTAACTCATTAAAAAAAATACACAGGACACTTGGTTGGCACTGTTTCCTCTGGCTATGCTGCAACGTAAAGTTCTCTCTCTTGGAGAATAAAAGCTACGAAAGTTGCCACATGCCAGGAAACTTTCACTGAAACACTGAAACTAAGATTGGACAGGGCTCCAAGACACATCCCACCTTTCCTCCTACCCCAAGGCAGGCACAGCTAAAGCCAGTGGCTCAAGCTGGCCTCTTGATGACAGCGCACCACGCAGGCACATCTGAAGCACCTATTAGCACTGTTCCAAAACTGGCTTCACAAAAGATCTCGACAACTGGCTACACTGGAATACTTTCTAAAAGGAAACAGATACCAAAGGGACCAATTCCAAGAAAACCAGAATGAGAACTACCATGAACTATGAACATTATCTGAGGAATAAGTCACAAGAGGGATGTCTTTTTACAAATGGTGTCCATTGTAAGCATGAGAAATGAAATGGCAAAATACTGAAACGGAGCCACAGTTACAGACAACTGTGCAAACTAGAAGATTAAATGACATGTCCAAAACTTAGGATTTTATTTTGTGAGCTACTGTATGGGCAGCTGAGCACCAATAAGCAACAATATCAATAACAGTAGACAGCTGAGGACCTAATGAAGTAAACAGTTAAACCTTCACCTCTGCATCAAGTGTGAAGTATTGTCAGGGAAACACGAGCTTGCAGCTTGCTTTCTGAATGGTACAGCTACAGCCCTGTGTTACATAAAAATGCTCACGAAGCTTGACATACACACACAATAAGTATTTTAATGACACAGATTTCTTCAGTCTTGAGTCTATTCATTCAGTTGACAACAGTGTAGTAATTAGAAAAAAGTTCTTCTCCTTGCTTGATGTCTCTGAGAGTGACAAGCACTACACACCTCAGGTGGCTGTAAAAAAAGGAAAGGCAAAACATGTAGAAGTGAAAAATTATATTTCCCTTTTAATTTTTTTTTAATTCTTCATGGCATGGAGCTAAAACAATGGCTCTGTCTAGATTACTTTTTTGAGTAACACGCATAATGCAGGCCAAGGGGCCTGGAAAAACAACACTGAAATACAGACAGCACATATAAGCAAAACCAACGTAACTACCAAAATCAGCACAGCCTATGTGAGTACGCAAATAACATTTCCACTCACGCAATTATTCAGAAATGAAAAGAATTAGTCAAGACAGAGAAAAAGACACTTACAGAGACAGGAGGAAAAGCTACAGCAAAGTTCATTCCTCTAGACACACTTACCTACAGGTGCTATCTGGCTAAACCCACTTTCAGCCAAACAACCTGAAAGACAGCTCTGAACTGCACCAGAGACCTGCTGCAAGCTATGATGATGGGCGAGTTCTCCATAAACCCCACACTGAGATCAGTGGCTGGCAGTTTTCTTACAGGGAGATTTTAGCAACCCACCCCGCTAAACCTCCTGTAGGTAAATGACCATGCCCTTCTCTTAGGAAGGAGAGCACCTTCTTCTGATGAATGTGAAAGCAAAAAACATCATCAACCCAAACAGTCCCCACTACTAAGAAATTTAGTGTGAGGCTATTTCAAAACAAATCAACCAACCACAAAAATGTAAACAAGTACTAAGAACTCCTTTACAAGACAGAAACCAGATTACCTATGTTGTCAGCACCATAAATATCAGTATCAAAACATGCAGCTAGAAGCAGATGGGATCTCGTCTAGTGGCTGTACACTGGGAGAACTGATGACTGAACGACTGCATTTTTTTGGTCAGATTTCAAGGAAAAGAGCAAAATTCCCCCTTACTGAAATGGTCCCACAGCTTCGCTCTGCTCACTGCACTTTCACACTTCAAGTGCAGCATCCAGGCTTCCTGCAAATTCAATCTTACTGCTTCTTTTGTTAGCATTCATTTACTGATCTGCAGATTACAAATGCATCTTTAACCTTGCCTCCACAAAGTCTAATCAGAAAAGTCACTTTTCCAGTATGTGCCATGACTTTCTCCAGTCAAATTTCAGAGTTTTAAAAAAGCTCCAGGATTACATTAAAAGTCCAGATGATCTGCCCTAAAATCCTTATATATCCTCTAAATGAAAAGAATTATTTAGTTCCTGAAGGTAGCAATTGGTCCAGAGGCACAGTTTCTTTGGCGTGTTAAATTTAATACCAAAATTAGAACTTACTTTCTCACAGCTTCAAAGTTGTTCTCCACTACATCCCAATACAGGACATTCACTGCCAGACATATTGTCTGTTCTTGCTGCCCATATTGCTCCTGGTACATATTCATCTAATTGTCACTTTTCCCACATTTCCAAACAAAAATCTAAGAAAGGTTTCTAAGTGTTTTAATTTGTAAAAGAGGTGGATTTTCAGGTCACGGTGAGGATGTTGTAATTGTGTAGTGTAACTAAAAGTCACATGCTTTTACACTACATAGTATTTCACTTGTCTCAAAATACAAATTTTAGGTTTCTTCCTTGCAAATTCATCTGCTGATTCCTCACATAAGCAGAAGACATGGAGAACAGGAGAGTAAGAAGCCTACATCTCAACTACCTCAGAAGGGCTTTGACTGGTTAAGCGTTGCTAACTACATTTGAAATACATACTGAAAAACCTCAGTACTGTAATCCAAGCAAACAGAGCTAGTGCTTTATGGGATTCAGAAGAATCACACTTTAGTGTTAACACTGCTTGTAAAACTGTCTTCAGAGCTATACGCTCATCTCATTTGTGAGGATGTGGAAAAAGGAACAAAAAGAAATAGTCTTGTAAAACACTTAAAATCAGTCTATTCAGCAAGCTAACTCTTCCATACAGGTGCACACTTTTGTGTAACTCATCGTCATATGGAGTAATATTATTCTTCAACCATATTTGTCTTTTTTACCATTACAGTATGCTTCGTATCATACAAATCTATGAGGTCTTTGGTTCGCTGCTAACCTCTCTATCTCATGGCTGTAGACGATGTTTGGAAGATACTGTTTCAGTTCTACTGGAAAATATTCCGGCACATCGAACTCCTGGTAACACACGTTGGCTGCTTTTTCTAGAAATAAGGGGAAAAAAAAGTCTCTATGATACTGAGAAAATCTTACATAGGGCTTAGAAATGTGCAAAAATATGAAATGAACTGCTGCTGAAGTACCAGATGCTTCATCAAGCCTGAAAACCATGCCTCTGTTGGGAGCTGCTACACTCCTCTGAAGCCCTATTTTGAATTTACACAAGAGATACACAACCAACTATAGGACGTTTAATTCATTCTTATTGCATTAAACAGGATGACCCGATTATCAACATATGTATGAAGGGGCATAACTTGCACGTGCCACTGGTAGCTTACAGCATTGCTAAATGTTGTTAATAAACAGCATTTGCTTTTACAGTTACAATAAAAAAACTTGAAAAAACTTCCTGGTGGCAAAATATGTCATAAATACAGCCAGGGAGAAAATCACCATCTGCCTAGCAGGAAAATGGGAATTTTATTTACATGTACATTGGACCTGGAAGAAACAGTTTCATGGCACGGACCTTTGACTCCGTGCCAGCAAATACCTGGTTTGCCACTCCAGCAACCTTTCTGGATGCTACCTGGAGGCAGTGTCTTTAGTGTAATGCAGGCTCCGAAAGCCACTTAGAAGCTAGGTATGGTGGCAGTTGATCTTTCCATATCTCCACTCCCATGAGTTAGTCATTCCCCAAACCTTAAGACCAACACATACTGTGTAAAACAGAATAAATGAAGTCCCCCTCTTTGTGTCTAACAGCTAGATCGTACCAACAGTTTCCAAGACTTTGTGCATAAGATTAAGGAATTCTAAAAAGAAGCATTATAGTCCTAACTGAGCAGTGATAGACTCTTACTGCACATGCCACTGTGTATACGGTTTTCTCATGAAGCCTGCTGGAACCATACTGTGGAACTTGATCTGCAACTCTCTGTACTGCCTTAGCCCAGCGGTCCTTTGCCAGACACCCTTTCCCACCAACTCACGTTTTGGGATGTGTGCCTTTCATTCTACATACCAGGAAGGAGACTGGAGAATCTGGGAGAGTGAGAAAAGCACAAGGGTATTTGAAGCATTGCTGCACTGAGGGATTCTAAAACCCAGCTGCCACAAAAGGTCTCAGAAACTATTTATCCCATGAGTGCTTATATTGCTTTAAACAGCACTATTGCCCTCCAAGATTGGTATCTGACTCTCTCTGTCACCTCCAAAGTATTTTATATCCATAATGACAAATGCAAGCCTGGAAAATTTACCTGGCAACTTACCATGTGAGCAGTTGTTGACATACTGTCCCACTGCCAACGGATTTTGCAAGGCAGATGTGAGCCAGCTCTCATCGCTCATTTGAAATGGGCCAAGTTGATCTCTCCTGCTGCAAGACCTGAAATGACCGGCAGCGTTAATGTGAATCACTGCTCCTTCCCTTAACAGATTACCTGTACTTCCTCCTGTAGAAATGGCCACAGTCGCTGGGTAATGTTACAGCTGCCCAACCCACCAGGGAGACAGGACAAAACCGGGGTGGGGAGTGGGGGGCATGTGCACAGACCAACACCTTGATGATACTTTAAGTAGATTTAAACCACCCACTAGCGTGTGGTGTCTTTCAGAATCTGTACAACCACCATGTACGATTCCAGAAACCAACATCAAACATTACCATTACAGAAATGCCCTCACATCTTGTTCATCTCTAAAGATGTGAAGGCTCCTTAGTATCAACCTCAAACTCGCTCCCCGAATTAAAATCTGGTATTAGTAGGTATTAGCATTCAGACTACGTATTATTTTAGATGGTTCTGGTTGTCATTAATTTTATTTTCTCTTCAAGTAATATTTAAACACAAACTGCTACAGATTATATTTTAAGATAAGCTAAAACAGTCCAGGCTAGCTGCATCAGGCAAAGTTCAGGCTGGACATTAGGAAAAGGTTTTTCAGTGAGAGGTTGGCTGGTCCCTGGAACAGGCTCAACAGGGAAGTGGTCATGGCACCAAGCCTGTCAGAGTTCAAGGAGTGTCTGGATGATGCTCTAAGTCATATGGTTTAGTTTTAGGTAGTCCTGTGAGAAGCACGCAGTTGGACTTGATGATCCTTATGGGTCCCTCCCAACATGAGATACTATTATTGTTATTGCTCCCTTCTTAAGTCCTGCTCATCTGTAGACCAGAGCTGAAGATACCAGATTTACCCTTTTTGTATCAGCAAGTCCAAAGAGAGGCTTTCATTTATTTTTTTTTATCCATTAAGCAGATTTGAGTAACAGCTCAGGACATCCTGCTCTCCTGAGGATCAGGATGTAACACAGGAGCAGGATGTAGCTTTACAGGAAATAGTCTCTGTACATCAAAACGATCCCATCGGCGTTACAGATGAAGACAAAAGTACGTAACAGATAACATCCAGCACATCTTACCTTGTGTTGTTTGCATTATGAGATACACATAGGTGGATGATATTCAAATATAACTCAACTTATGGTAAAACAGGGAACTGAGACTGTTCGTACCACTGTTGTAAATCAGTGGAGTGACAATCTCCCATTTCTTTTGACCGCTTACCTGTACACTGATCTTGATAGTCCTCTATCATTCCCATCAATAAGGATGCCATCTATGCACCTAAAAATAAAGGGATTGCCAAGGGACTGGAAAAAGATGGGCTCATGCTTTCTGTATACTGTACCTGTTGTAAGACAGATATGATTATTTCAGAGAAACTAAATTACTGTCAAAGTGGGCTTACAATATCATCCAGCCCACTCCACACAGAAACTCAAAGGGGGTAAGAAAGAACTCCTCTCTCAGTTAACAACATTAACACTTGTAAGCCTACAAGCTTTTAGATACATCTTTGTGGGATGCAAAAAGAAAAAAAATCTACATGAGAGGAGATATTCCAAAGACAGGAGCCATTGAGGGAAATCATTAAAGAGGAGGCCTGCGTCCAGTAGTGAGAGGTAGATAAAACACCATAGCCAACTGGCCTGCTTCAGAGCGGAAAACATCAAGTGACATTTGTTCAAGAAAGTGCAGCTGAAGATATTAAGCTGTTTTGTTACTACTGTGTCATGACACTTTGAAAAGCACACACACAGACAGCAAACCACCTGAAACACGCCCCTCCACCACCCTGACCAGAGATTTTGCTTGGTACAGGAGAGGGGAAATGACAAACCAGGAACAGGCAAATCATTTCAGCAGACCATTTCCCAAATCTGTGGACAGGATTTAACCTGCCCTGAGTTCCAAGCACAGAAAAACAACAGCAGACTGGCTTGCAGTTTTTCATGACATTGCAATCCTGCATCCCCCACATCCACTACATCTTCAGCAACCTCTGCAGACATCCTGTGTTGCAATCTCACAAGGAGCTAGGTGAAGGCTCTGCCAGCAGGCTGCACTCACTGCAACAGATAGGAGAGCACTGACCTGCTCTCTCCACAGGGTCCCTTGCCCAGCCAGCAGCCTTGCAGTTTCCTTCTATGAAAAGCAGAAAAGAAAGGCACTTCAACAGCTCATCCTCTTTTTATTGCTAGATGAGCTGCTACAGAAGACCTTCAATGAGCCTACACTTACACTTAATATGTGCCTGAAATCTGAAGTGAGCTGCAAGATGGCAGGCTCATTCCCTGCCAACTGTCATTTAACAATTAGTCAGTTTACCAGTTAATGGTAATGGCCAGACACTCCTGCTCTGGGATGGCAAAACATGCTCCGCTGCCCAGTGCTTGGGCTGGTCCCGATCCTGCAATGCTGGCACAAGCTACACACCACATGCAGGGGATGATTCTGTTGACAGATGAAACAGAAACAAATGCAAAGCATTTCAGCAGAGCTGTCCTAGCTTGGCCTTACTGACAAAATCTTTTTACTGACAAAGTCTTTTTGAGAAATGTAAGCAAATACAGTTCCAAGAAATGAGGTGGAGGAACAGAGAAGTGCTGATTTTCCAAACGTGCTTTATGGAAGGGAGTTCCACTAAATAAAGGTTTTATTTGCATTCTCCAATCTGTATTTTTGTGCTTTGAAAAAGTTCATAGTGTTGTCAGCTCATCTGTATGGAGATCTCAAAACCTCATTTTACAGATGCTTATCCAAAAAAGTAACTCCAAAGAATTAAATTGTTTAGTTCATCTACTTGAAACTGTTCCCATGCACTTGTGTTTAAACAATCTGGAAGAATTTTTCTAGCAGCTGAAAAATCAGACTTTGAGTACTGAAAGGCTTTTTGTAAACAAAATTATATGCCCCCCAAATATTCCGTTTCTTATTTCCAAAAGAACACTAGTCAGTTTATAAAAAAATACTCTCATCCACCGTAACCTGCGATTTTGTTAGGGAATGATGAACATAAAACTGGTAAAATAAAAATTAGTGTATAACTTTGGCATTCTATGATGAAAAGGTTAGAAATCATATCTAACGTAACCGGAAAAAAGAGCATTCCATTACCAGGATACATAGATACAAGCGTCCCTTTCGGTACAAAACCTCTGGTAACAAAAACTCCAGTCCCAGCAGACACCAGAGAACTACGGTCTCGAGTAATACTGAAGCCCAGTGTATTAAACAGAACTTCCTCTGGACTAAATACATGTTGGCTCTGATGGTTACACGAATTTACTTCTGATTGCTTCTGCTCAACAGTCAGTAACTCCATATATTTACATCTGATTTCTGGAAGTAAGGCCAAAATATGTGCTTGTCTACTGAAGTCATTTACGAACAGAGCTTTAAATATTTTCAGTAGTGTTTCAAAGACATCTTCATCAGAGATAATTTTGTCTTGCGAGCTTTCGGGAACATACCGGAGGGTCCTGTAAAGAAAAAAAAAAATTTAAGATTACATTTTTCCTAAAAAAAATACAGAAGAGCCATTTTACCGCAGCAACTTACACGCACTGTTGCTTCAAACAAACCCAAACTCTAAAGAATATTCTTTCACACCTGTCCTACTATAAAACCACCATCTGTGTATTTACAGCAAGGCAAACAGATTAAACCCCACTGAGCTCTTAATGACAAACGTACCAAAAATAAAATATATGTGATTACTAAAATGTGTATGTGTGTGTATATATATCGAGAGATAGAAAGTTCATTATACTTTAAATGAGGCGAAGACAAGTATTATGCTAAAAAGATTTTAATTTATGCTACTTATAACAACGCCACACTCATTTAAATTCAAGCACCACTTTACCGTTAAAAAGAGGGCAAAAATATCTTACCGACTAAAAGGAAAACCTATCTACCTAGTTTTAACGTTAAATTCCATTTTAAAGTAGCGAGGTATTCATCGAAGCGACACACGAGGCCACAGCGCTTTGTCAAAGCAGCCACCTCCCAGTGAAACACCTGAGTTGGCTCCTGCGCCGCCTCCGGTCACTCCCGAGAAGAGGGGAGCCGGGTCTCAGCTCCAGCAGCTACTGGAGGGGGAAAAACCCTACGGGAAACTCACCGGCTGCCTCCACCTCAGCCTGCCAGAGGGCAAAAAAAGCGGCTGAGGGGGGAGGATCTCCCCCCCCCTCCCCCGAGCTGCCCCCCGAGCTGCCCGGTGGCTCCCGGGGCCTGCCCCTCCGCCTCACCTGCGCTTGCGGCGGAGGTTGAGGGCCAGCCAGGGCACGAAACGGTACTTGTAGCCGTCCCACCGCCGCCTCAGGGATCGCAACATGGCGGCGACTCACCCTCCCTCACGACCGTCCCGAGGGCACCGCCCTCTCTCGCGCCGCGCCCGCCCAAACGGCACAGCCAGTCAGCGCTCCAGGCCGGCGGCTAAATTTGCATACGGAGCTGCCATTGGTCGGTGCGGGCCGAGCGGCCTGTGGGGCGCAGAGGTCCGGCCAGGACCCCGCTTTAGGCAGCTCCGGGCAGGCCAAGGGGGGTGTGGGGTGGTCCTTGGCGGCCAGTGGAGTGTAATAACAAGCAGTACTCCACCCGTGAGCTCAAACGTCACTTAGGAGCATAAATAACGTATATTTCTAAGTAGTGGATACCACCTTCGTGTAACATCGCTGGGCCCGTGACGCATACGAAGGCGTGAAGCGACTCCGCCAGGTGCCATCTTGTCCCTCCTTGAGGGAAAGTGGATGGAGCGGCCTGTCCTTCGCCACAGACAGCTGGGCAGGGAGCAGCTTGCGCACAAATACGGAGAGCGGGGAGCCTGGAAGTGGTGTGAGAAACTGTTTTTTTAAACATAAGAGTTGTTAATTGACAAAACTGGACTGAAGCAGAGCTGGGAGTCCCCGTTCTTTGATGGCTGACAGCGTGGGAAGAGCTGGTTAACCATGGTGTAAAGGCATGGGATGTTTGCACCAAAAAAGGGAGAGCTGCAGGCACTGGAAAAAAAAAAACAAAACTCATGCCCCGTGGGTACATGGTTTTAAATGTAAATACACATGCATCTCTCTATAAGTAATGTGACATGCCCCTTCTGTGTTTTATTAAACAATAGCAAAAGGCAAGATCTGATACCAAAACATTTAAGAAATGATCTAGAAGCAGTGGTTGAACCCCACCTCTTTGACAATTCTGCCTCCCAGCACTATCAGACCACCTTTCCAAACTGACCCTGTGCCTGCCTTTATAGAGCCACGCTGAAGACTGTTCGTGCCTCAGATAATCCCAGTCATAAAAGGAGTGGATCACTAACCCTGAGCTGAAATTTGTGACATTTCTGTCCACGCTTGTTACTAGTATTGGGCCCTGGTGACAAG
Source organism: Dromas ardeola (assembly GCA_013398915.1). Classification (NCBI taxonomy): domain Eukaryota; kingdom Metazoa; phylum Chordata; class Aves; order Charadriiformes; family Dromadidae; genus Dromas; species Dromas ardeola. The sequence continues at coordinate 180,061 of VYZM01001989.1, read as the reverse complement.
GAGACATAAGTTGTGCTTTGTAGCATCGTAAGTGACGGCAGCTTGGAAGGTGCAGCCCACTTACTGGTGTGAAGCAGCCTGCGGCATTTACTGCAAGCCTAACAAGCCAGACAGAAGCGATGCATTACAAACCACAAGCATTTACGACTCAAGTACATACGGAGTGGGGGATAAGCTCTTTTTGGTGCCACACTTTACCATCAATTGCCTGTAAAATAGTCAAAAAAGAAAAATCTAGAAAAGAAAACAAACAGCAATTATCTTCAAAAATTAACAGAGGCCCCCAAATCATTCTTTGCAAAGCATTGTTAAGAGATATCAAGGGTAATGTTATCTCATTGGCCACTGTTCTTCCTTCTCTGCTTGGGTTTCTACTTTCATAAAACTTACATCTTTGGATGCTGCTCCTTATCTGCAGTTTTAGTTAAAATCTGCCAATGAAGTCAAAAGTTACTGAGAAAGCAAGACAGAACGTGACGGCATATTTCTTTCTTTCTTAGGAAACTAGTTTAAAAAATAATCATATGGAGCTAGTGTGTGAGAATTGGTTTTGGGGTAAACAGAGAAATCAAACCTCAAACCACTGTCAAGGCTTATATACCTATGTCTGGACCCGAACTCGTGCCGACAGTTTGTGATTTTGTGAGGCAGGCACACCAAAGCAATGAAACAAGCGGAATTAACTTCCCGTCTCAGAGCCTTGCAAATATTTATAAATTGCCTCTTGATTTACTCCCTATTCACTTAAATTCTATTGTTGGCCTTGCACATCTTTTCCGAGAACGGGAATTGAGTGATAGTATATTGCAAACTGAAATAATTGAGGGAAATAAACGGAAATGGCACAGTGGCTGCCTCAAAACGCTTTCCTGCCATCTTCTGGACGGTCTCGGTAATGACAGGGAAGAAAGGTCTCAATTCACAACTCGAATTCTGGATTTCGTCAGCTGCGTGCCCTAACGAAAAAACAACATGTATGTTTGGCACAGTATACGGATATTGTGGCTCTTAAAAGCAAGATTCGTCACATTCGAGCTCAGCAAGGAAGACTAAGCAATAAGAGAAAAGTCAGTGAGGGAAGCAGAGTGTCTTGGGAGGTGGGCAGTCAGGTCAGAGCAGCCATGTGTACACGTTCCCGCTCAGACGATGGAGGGGAAACACACGATCCTCCTGACATTCCAACACGTTCTGGAAGCAGTCGTCACCTTTCAGTGAGAACTTGCAAAGATGAAACACTGTCAGACTTCAACTTACGATGCCATGTAGAACATAGAATTTAACGTTATTCCCACCAGAGAAATCCAAATGGCTACAGCTTACTATTTGCCTGCAGAAGAACAGAACATGTCCCTTGCAAATGAAGACATTTGGTTCTATGAGTAGGCATCTTTGACATTTACTGCCAGCTGCTGGGGACAGGTAATCTCTGCCATCCCTTTTTCCTAAAAAGGAGACTGCAACATTATAATTACCACACGGTACTGTAAGATTCAGGAGATCTATAGTAAATCAAATAAAGGAAGATACCATTACATTCAATTTATCTTTTATTTAATCCTTGTCATATATTTTTCTTCTTGGCATTTCAGTTAGTACATTTTTCTGATTTTAAAAATCAGATATTAAAATCTATCTGAAGATTTCTGCTGCCAGTTTTTGCTAGTGAATTGGTATGTTTGTCTCTATTTGCAGAAAGTCACGTAAGTGACACTATGGAGACTATAAAGAGAGTGATCGCTCAAAATGTAGAATTTAGTAGTCACAAAAAAGGCTACAGAACACTTGAACCTAGTTTTAAACTATCAAAAAAGCGATTAATATAAAAAACCATCAAAAAATCAGGAGAAAGACCAGCAACTGAAACAAGCCCTAGCTTTGCAAAACATATTCAAATTGCCGGAGTAAGAAAAGGCCTGTTTGCTACTTAAATCACAAGCAACGGTATGATTTCACTGAAAACATAAAATAGCAGATTAACTTCCAAGACACACCTCAGTGACTCCAGAACTATCTAACCAAATCAGCTCACCAACTTGGTCATTAATAGTTAGATTTGAAGTAATGCAAAATTTAGACATTTAATGTTTGATCTAAGAGCATAAGCAAGTGAAGTTCATAGATACAGTGTCGTCGTAAGAGAAGTTCCTGCCTTTACTACCGATTAAAAAAAAGTAGTGTTTGCTGCTACCCTTTATCTAAGCATTCTTTACTGATATACATATGTACATATACATGTATCAGCCAGTACTTACTCATATGTGTCAGTTAATATTTTAGAAACTAAGTCTTGATATATCAAGTGTTGCATATGAAATTGTGTATAAACAGTGAAGTGTACCAGAAATATTTTATTCACATCAGTAAACTGAACGTGTTTCCTATTACAATAAGCCAAGGACAAAGTTTGTTCAAAAACTTTTATTTACTATAAAGACAAAAAACACCAAAATAGGTACAAATTATACTATATAAAATTGGTTCAATGGGGTAAAAACTTTTAATTAAAATATCTTGATATATTTAAAATAACAAAGGATACAATGAAGCCAAATTTCTTAACCCAGAGATTTCTGTAAAATTTGCTTGCACAGTAAGGTGCTAATAGAAGTTAGCCCTTAAGCCCTGGAAGTCTTAGGAATCAGTCACATAGCAAATATAATTTCATGTGAAAGTGAACTTTGGTAGAAGAAACTCTATAGGACACCTGAGGTAGTAGAAACTGGAATAAACAGCAGTAGACGTTATTTACAACTTAAGTACCAAATAACATTAAGAACACAAAAAATAATTACACAATACAATTTTCAGTCCAGCTTTGATCCAAAGAAAATAAGAATATTACATCACATCTGCATTTTAAAAACACCACAATTACCAGCAAGCTGAGGGAAACGCAAACAAACTCAAACAAATGCATTTGGACACCCAGAGGCAGTTTGAGTTTGAAATGTGGTAGGCATGGTGATCTACAAAGTAATACTGATTAGCTGAGGTTCATCAGTTTATACAGTTTACATTTCTGCCAGAAACAGTATTAATCTGACAACTGATCTTCCAGTACATGAATTGGCAAGAGTGCATCCTTTAAAGCTTGCACATAAGAAAGACTTGGAAACAATCTTATTAGAATAAGAAATTCTAAAGTGGTCAAAAAAAAAAAAGTCAAGTACAAAACAGTTAGAGCTACCAAACTTCACATTTCGGTATTATCTTTTTAACTCTTCAAAGTCTGCCAGTCTTCCAAAACAAAGGAATGTAAAATTTCCAAAATAAAGACATTCACAACTAATGACACTGCTTTTTTTTATTAGTATGAGCACTATCATTCCTGTAAACTTATCTTTAAGATGTTTTACTTCCAATTTGTATTGTACATTTTTAATGTACTATAGCTTATTTATTTTGTCCTGAGTCTTTGAAAATAACCAATTCTATTTCAGTCCAACAATCCAACTGGCTTCTGAAGAGTTAAAACATCAACAGTATTTTTTTTCCAAAATGGATTAAACACAATCATTATTTGATTTAAAAAGATCCCCTTTCTTAAAAAAGCAAAAGAAAAGCTGCCATTTTCCTTCAGAATTACATGCATCAGAATCTAAAAACCTGCCTTTAAAATATTTTTAAAAACCTGTTTAAAAAAAAAAAACACACCTGCTAAAAACCACAAGTTTTACACTACAAGTGAAGCTTTACTTCACATTTTACTTTATCTTGCTTTTCAAGTCCAAGTTTGTTTCTTGTTAACATAAATACCTTTCTTATGGTAATATTTTTAACATTTTGAAATTAAAATATCACTAATGGCTACAGTAAATAGATGATGTACGGCAGAAGGAAAACAGCAGGTAAAACTTACTATCAGTAGAGAATATGACCTCAGTTTTGTTACACAAAAAATGAGATTTGCTCATAGCTGGCACCTGCTCCCACTGAAGTACAGGACAAAGTCCCTTATAAACTTTAACGGGAGCTGGGTTTGCAGCCTTTGACATGAAACTTCTCTACACGATTTGCCATAAGAAGCTGCTATATGAAAAGAAGGCTCAATAACTTTCAGCATGATTCAGACTAAGTTGTTTTATGCAAAACAATCTTGGCTTTTTTTCTGTTTTGTTTTTTAAATAACCTATACTATCAGAGCCTTCAACCCTGCCTTGTTGAAGGCGGCATTTTATTTTAGTACAGATTTCCAGCAAATCTGTTTTTAAAACTCTTGTGTCAGCAAGATATTCTATGACACAGCTTGCGTCTTTTTCTAAAGACTATTTTTAAAAGATCCCCTTTTCCTCAAAGTTAAAAATACAATGAAAACAACTTTAATTTCAAAAGAAATTACATGGCCAGCAGTAAATGCACAGTGAACTACGACTGCCCGCTCTTACTTTAACAAAGGCAAAATGTTTTTTTTAAAGTATCCATCAACGTTTGGATTTGTTACTCAGAGAACTTTGTGTCATTAAAAAGGACAGATACAGAACGTCCTTTTAACCAGTGTTGAACACTGACTTAATTGCAGAACCTTCTGTTTACATCTGCATGATACGAAATGGAACAGTGATTGCTATATTAAAATAGGTCCTGAGCCCCTCAGCTGCTAATATTGCTGAAAAAGTGCTCCAAATAAAATAAAAATCACTTAGCTGCTAAATAATCATGCAGATTTAAGGAAAATTGCTTTTGTGTTCACATAAAGCCAGATGTTTGAAAAGGCACAGTTTACAAATCTCTGCACAAGTTGTGAAATGTTGCATACTAAACTTAGGTAAAGATCTCGATTTGTCAATCACATACTTAGATAAGGTCCACCGCTGGCCTTAAGTCCTTGATGTTTCTATCATTAAGGCCAGCAGAAGAATACAAATTGCTGTGCTTAACAGCACTGCAAGACAGTTATTGTATATTCAGTAGCATCTTCTTCAGTATATCAGCCTTATATGTAACTAACTACCATGTGGTACGGAAGACCGGGTGTTTCAGCAGCTCCCTTGATGGGGGTCTGTCCTGAGGTTGAAGTTCTAAACACCGAAGAGTCACATCTTTCAAGCCAGGAGACAGATGTGTAGGGATTGATGGAGCAGTAGTTGCACTAGCAATCTGAACAAAAGGAAAATAACTTCTTAGAAGTCAGTCATTCCTAAGCCCCCTCTCTTACCCCAAAAACCTTCTACGAGCTGATAATTTTCAGCTGACAAGCTGTATTTATGAGCTTTTTCCTCCACTTAGCATATTTCCTACTGCGTCAATTTTATAAAATGGGTCTTAAGTTGCCCTTACACCTATTGCCTTTCACAGTCTGCCTCTCTCCTGGCACTTTTCTCTGAATTTTATAGCAAGATTCTGCAGTGACCATCTGCTGAGCAGGCCGTAAGAAAAGCTCTTATGCCATATATACAGTATTCTTTAATCTACTAGTTGCCATCACTGTTAACTGGCATAAGGCAACATGGATATATATGTTACATTATGATATGTTAAGCTGGCTATGCTCTCTTGCATTGTCTTTATTGTATTTCTGCTACCACCCCGAAGGGCAGATAGGCACAAATCACTCCCAACCAAATTAATTCTGACCTCCTCTAGATCAAATTAAGCAAGACGATTGAGAACACTGGAGTGACACCACCAGATTCAGACAGACACAGAACCAAGACAATTACATCTCTTACCACAATTGATTTGTACCTAATTAAACCATACTTGAATACTGCTGTGTTAGTTCTGTTTTGTGGAAACACTTTCTTCACTCATGCTAGTGAAAATGCTAACGATCACTTTCTTCACTTGCGGCAATATTTACTTCATTCATGCCTACAGTTTAACTAGACTTTTAGAATTAAATATAGCTAACTGATTTTAGTAAAAAACACGAATGCTAAAATGGATGGCCTAGAAAAGGGAGCGGCAATATTCATATATAGCATGGCATAATGATAAATACCTTTCAGCAAAATCTGAACGTGGAACATCAGGTTTTTACCTAAGGACTGTCCCCACTATGAAATACGAATACATGCATAAGTGTTTTATGATAGAATAACTTGTATTACTCATGTATTTTACAGGATTGTAAGAAAAAGTTCAAATCCCAATCTTCTGCCGAGAGTCAAGATCAAATCTATTCCTAAAGTTTTTTTTAGCCTGTTACACTATGCTTTTATATCTTAGAACAGAGTTTTTTCCTGTATATTATTGTTTTGGTAGCTCTTTTTTCTTGAACAAGCAGCTATGATTATACGGTATCAGTATTTATTTTGTACTAACAGCTCCAATATGAAGAAGAGTTATTGCAACAACCCCTACTACTTGGACACTTCTCTAAAATTCACATTGCTATGCATGAAATTAGTCAGCACCTTTTGTAGCATATTGGTAGCAACAAAATACCTCACCTTAAATATCAGAGCAAGATGATTGGAGTGTTTCTCTGCATTCCAGGGAGGTTTAGCACAAGCCATTTCTATAACAACACAGCCAACGCTCCACACATCACAGCTCCTACCGTACTGCTGACCTCTCAGCACCTGAACAGACAGACCACAGCTCAGATTACCCACTTCAAAGTCTCCTAGCTCTAAGTAATTTAGATGCAAAAAAAACCAAAAATATCATAACCAAGTGCATTCTCATTAACATTTTGGGTTGAGAGAGAGTGATCATTGTTGTAAATGCTGTAAAATTTATACAGCTGTAGAGAGCTAGTAAATAAAATGCCTGATCACAGGGGAAAAGCGAAGTACCTTGTGATAGTTAGCTTTTGACCCAATAGTCATTTGGGCTTCAGTAACAATACTTATGATAGATATATCTTGTAACAAACTACTTAAAAAAACTTTGACAGTGAGAAAGAAATGTCATTGTTGCTATGTTGGAATAATTCCTGTTCTTTAGACCAAGTACACTTTAAGGATATTAGAAGTATTTACAGCAATTTTCTGTTATGTGGTTTAAATTAGTTTAAAGAGTTCAAACAAACTTTTTGAAGTAACTTCCAAAACTGGTTTCTTACCTCCGGTGCCATAAATGCAATAGTTCCCAACAACTGTCCCTGAAACTCCCCAGCACCAGTTCCTTTTGATGCCAACCTGGCTGCAGCTCCAAAATCAGCAATTCTTAATCTATGACCTGTGCTGTCAATTAGCAAATTGGCACCTGTCAACAGCATAATAAAAATACTGCTAGTTGGCTTTCTATTAAAGGCAAAAGGATCAACAGACACTCTTCCTCCCTCCATTTCAAAATTATAAATAGTTTGACATTCCCCACCCCCAGTATCAGGAAATCTAAAAAAATCAAGGACAAAGTCTAACAATGTCACTTTTCTGTAATGCCTGAATGATAATGCACACAGCTTGAGGCTGTCCGAAAGATTTAGAGAAGCAATCAAACTTTCAAAGTAGGGCAAACACAGGATTCTGGAACAATGCCTGGAGATGGAATAATGAAGGAAAATGGCAACCTAAAACCCTGGAGGTTTTCATTGCCTGCAGCTCCCTGTGAAATTTAAACTTATTTCATCCTTAAACAACTTTGAGTTGTCTTGAAGAGAATTACAGAGCAATTGAAAGTTTTCCTATTTTAAGAAGAAATACTTGAGACCAATATTTGCCATCGCTACGTTGCTACTTATCTGGATATCTCTCCAGTTCATGGACAGCTATAGTGGCATTAAAGGGAAAAGTTTAGTAGGACTGCTATTTCCCAATAAAGTCCACATTTTGCTCAAATGCAGTACAACTGTATTTATGTTCAATTAGGAGAAGGAAGAAAACTCATTGCAACACTCCTTTACATTAGAAACCCAACCTCTTTATCTTGGCATGTTCACAGATTTTACTATCATTTCAGTGTAAACATTTACTTTAACTAGCAATCTTTAAAGCTATATGGCAACTTCATATTTTATTTGAACAAATTGAGAAAAACGATTTTTTTAAACTATTGGCACAGGTAGCAAATCTCCCCAAGCATGCTATGAACATTCTGATTAATTTCAGTTATTAAAAGTTCTTAAGAATGATCAGACAAACCCAACAGAAATACACTCGAGATGGTATCCAAGAGAAGCAACATGTCTCAAGCCAAAACAGATGCTACCTTCTGAACATTCCTGTTTAAGAGACATTCTAAATAATTCTCACCTTTAACATCTCTATGGATTATCTGATTCTCATGGAGGTAAGAAAGGCCACGTAACAGTTGTTCTGTGTAATTAATAATAACCGATTCTTTGAAGGCTCCGTATTTGCTTAACAAATGAGCAACTGAACCCCCTAGAAGATAAAACCAATACATTTTATCAACACTTTTATTTTGTATAGTAGAATGCAGCACTGCCTCCTAAAATTGGAACTTGATATTGGTATTCCTAATTTATAACTAGATTGCTCCCCCCAAAAAGAATATTTTAAAAGTTTCATAGGAAAAAAGTACTTGGTTACTTAATTACTGTCTACCTGAAACTGTACATATGAAAGATATAAGTCTTCATGCCTCCTAATAATTTTATACTTCCTTAAAAATATAAAACCCTAGTGTACAAAGTACTGTTGCTGATAAAAACAATACACATTTATCCACATTTTGCATTAACGTTTAAGCATCAGAGCAGTAGCTTTCTTTGGGGCAATAGATATGTGCAGCCTCCAGTAAGTGTTCCCCCTGAGGATCTTAAGTGTTTTTTTTGTTACCACCCAAGTAACAATATATAGAAGCAAGTAGACAAGGAAGGAAAGGCAGGATCTTCCTCTGTTTTCCAAAACTGGTATATATATCCCCAAGATGTTGGATTTCCATTGTGCCGCTCAAAGTATTCTAATATAACTAGGGCTTGAATGAGGTAGAGACAATTCCTGACATTTCATTACCTAAATAATATTATTTAAGAATAATTATACTTAAAAAAAGTTAAACACCCTTAGTTTTGAGAAAATCTTTTCTGCACTACTGCTTGTAATAACATATACTTCAGCTTTGCTTCTTAGCACTCTGGTATTGCTAAGTGGTTTCTGACAAAGAACACAAGCTAAGGTGCAATGCGTTCTTTTGCAAGAAATAAGGATGTATAAAACACCAAATCTAGTCTTGGTAACTG
>VYZM01001989.1:153225-165323 GCA_013398915.1 Dromas ardeola | reverse complement strand
AAAAAAAAAAAAGGATTCTTCCAGAAATGTAATGTCTATCACTAATAAATAAATGAAAACTCAAATAGGACCTCATCCTCTTGCAAAAACAGGCCAAATCCAGGAATCCAGCAACATAAGGAACAGTTCAATTTCATTAATTCCTTTAAATTTAGATATTCCATTGCTAGAATATTGCTAGATATATGTTCTACTGTCTAGCAATTAGACTTTAACAAAAACATGATATATTTATACTTAAGATCCACACATTTTTTCACCACCAACTATAAGCGGTCTCCTAATTCCACATAAATAGCAACAAATGAAGCTTCAAGACATTTCAGTAACAATCCAAAATGAATTTGAAGTTCATGAGACACCATACCTGTTGGCATCCGCACATTTAACTAATATCGTCTCTACAACTGGCTTGAGAAGTCGCTGTAGTTTAGTCCTCTCTGCCAAAGTATGACAGGGAGTATACACCAGCATGGCTCTTAAAGTTTTCTAGGAGAAAGAAAAAAAAAGCAATACTTATGAAATCAAATTAGCTACATCATTTTTAATTTCTTTTTAAAAGTTGTACATAGTTTTATTTAAATTGCATTCAAAATATCAGTGAAATGTTCAAAGGATAAAAAGCTTACTACATATTAATTGTTAGAATTAGTCATGTATTCTTTGAGATTGGAAAGAACCCAGTCATACATGTACTGTTAATACTTAGCACTGTAGCAAGGATTTCCTTATATTTGGCCAGTGGAGTCATGCTATTTCACTCTTGCTGAGACTTTTGTTCACCCCACTTTCAGACGGCTGTTAAAAGCTAAGTCATCAGTGGAGCTCAACAACAATTACTAGGATTTCTGACTTCATATATATCTCCTCCCTTTTCCTCCCCTTTAAAAATGAAGTAACTTTGAAATTTCTAGAATACAATGAGTAAACAACTACTTACTAAAGCAGCAACATACACTTTGTAGACAGGGTCAGCACAGACCATGGACAACACACTGCAGCAGGATTCCACCACCACATCTCCTGAGATACTGGTCTGAGATGACCCACTAGCTGCTCCCAGAGCTCCAGCACTTGTGTTGTTTCCATTGCTACTTCCAGAATTTCCAGTGCTTTCACCATTAGCCAGTAATAGAGCTCCACTAACATCATGGGAAAGACGTCTAAGTGCCATCTCTCGTATATTCCAGTTGCGAGAAAACAAACAGCCAACTAACTCCATTCCAAAAACCTGCCAAGGAAAAAGCAACATTTCAGGAGGCAAACTGAATAATACTGCAACTTAATTACCCAAGAAGAGCAATCAAAAACAGCAAGAAAAAATATGTTTCTGGTGAAAAATCACCTTAAAAAGTCAAAAATGTGTCAGAAAGATTCTGCAATAGAAATGAAACATCATAAATGATAAGTCATTGGTTCTCCAAAAACTCTTAAGAGAAGAGGGAGGATGACTGCATGGATGGTTTCATTCACTTTGAATTTTAATTATTCAGTATGGAGTTTGCTTCTAGACATTGATACAAAAACCCTGAAACCAAGGTCCAGCTCTACCAGACAAAGATTATAGCAGAAACATAGGCAATACAAGTTCTCCCACTTCAAAGCACATGACCCCTCCTCAGTTGAACCCACCCCTAGACTCTAGAGGTTATTTAGTTCATTTTGCTCCTGCAAGACAACTTGGGTAACAATAAATCCCAACTACGTATTTATGTGACACTTGCACAATCAAAACTGGAATTAAGAACACCACATTTTATTACATCGACCTTTAATATGAGGCCCAAGATGAAGTAAAAAAACTGAAACCTCAGTTAAAACAAGACTGGAAAGACCTCTCTTCTGATTCAAGTTAAATATAATTCTTTCCAATAATAATAAACCATAAAGCTGATGGGATTCAGAATGCACTTTTGAATTGTTGATCTGACAAGTCTAGCGAAACAGTTCAAAATCAGTTTTTACATTTGAACCTTCTTTTACAAAATAAAATTACCTGAATCCATGGCTCAGCTAAATCTTTATAGGCAGAAGGGATCTGCTGGACCCCATAATGAGTAAGGTTAAAATTGCTCTCTTGGGTTCTTCTCTGTGATCCAGCTGTAGATTGCTGCTGCGTTTGTTGCTGAACCACACGGAGAACAGAGGAATCCACAGGGCTTGGCAATTCATGACTACACATTAACAACAAATAATGTGGATTAACAAATGAAATATTTACTGAAGTAAATACTTCAGCATATTTAGGAACATCAACCAAGGATCCCGCAACAGATGGTTTGTTATGCACAGACTGAATCCTTACCTATAGAAATCATGAGATCTCCATTTAGATCTACAAAGAGGACAGATAAGTGGCTCTCTGTTTCTTCTGCATTCTTCTGCCCCTGGAAGACAGCAACAGGGTAATAGGTACTTCCGTTTTACAGTGTATAAAACCAGAAGATGGCATTACTATTCCTAAGTTTTACTGAATAATGTTAGTTTCAGGATAAACTCTTCTGAACTGAGCCATTTGCAGCAGCCTGATAAATACGGCCATTTAAACATTTTTGTTTTGCATGCAGAAATGCTTCAGTTCAGCACTACCATTAAAATTAAACGTTATGAACTGAAATGCAGTTCCTTTTGTACCTCAAACATAGGCAATACTTTTTCCAAAGTATTACAATATGGGAGATGGAATTTTAGTTGTTAAAGCAAACTGTTAACTATTCATATACTTTATTTAATGTAGCGTGCAAACATACTTTATAATTCACTATATAATCCTAGCTAATAGAAGATGACTTTCATGCATTCTAATGACAAGTCACAGGGGGCTAAAAGTCTGTTCTTAAACTTGCTCTAATTGGACATAATGTCTTCACTCAGGTAAAAGAGGCTCAAACCTCTAGACCTGCAGTTAACTTCTTTCTCAAGGCATCAAATTACAAACTTTATTTGTGAATATCTGATAAAATAAGGCATATCAATTATAGCAAAATGATACCAAACTCTTACAATGAGCTACCAGTCATCACTTAAGAACAGGTTTCTGTTTGGTTTTTGTTTGGTTGGTTGGTTTTGGGGTTTTTTGATTTTTTTTTTTCTTTTACTTTTAAAACAAAGAAAACACCTGGCAAAAACACAGAGTTACAATACTTTTCCATATTTAAAGCCAAAATAACTTAACAAGACAAAGATGACAACATACATATTGACATGCAGTGGTGGTGTAATTTGTTCCTGCAGCCATCTTCACACACAGTTAGGCTCTCTTCATCCAGCATGCCTAACAAACAAATGGGGCACATCTGTTCTTCTTCATCCTTCATACTATAAAAATAGATATTTGTGATTGTGAAAGTGGCATATAACAGTTCGTAACAGGCTTTAACAGTGAAAAGAAAATATTCACTTCCAGTTTGTAACACTCACTTCTGAATAACTATAGGCTATTCATGAATCTTTCTCCTAAACCTTAGTTGGAATAAGTAAGCAACCAAATTTTTAGAAGCACTGAGTACAGCAACACTTTGTTGAAATGAAAGGGAAAGTCACAAAATGCATGACATCTTTTCAAACTAGGTCAGATGGCAATTAGAGATTGAAAGGCCCAACCTTACAATATTTTTCCTCCTAAAGCTTCTTTAAACAAACCAACCTTTGCTTTTTTACTTATCATTTGGTTTTGAAAAAACCAAGAAATTTTTATATTTTGAAAGCTATCCACATTTTTTTTCTTTATCACACTCCTTTCAGAGTATTAAGCCACAAAGTAGTCTTTAGCCCATTACAGGAAAATGTAAAGACCATTTGATGAACACATGTAAAACTCAAAAAATTAACAGAAGATAACAGCCGCTCAAGAATTTTCTACCATTAATAGAAACAGATGCAATAGATTCATATGAACACTAACACACATACATGTCACCTGTAGATTTAAAAAAAAAAATTTCCCTATTTTATATGTTGCTTCCATTTTATTTACCTCCACCGTAATTTTTAAATGGATATAACCAGAGATTTCACCAGAAAAATTATTCTGAACTGAAACAACACATAGTGAAAAACACAGATTTTAATATTCTATAGTATTATTTAAATGTGCCAAACTCTTACTATTCATAGCAAAAATTTAAGTTATTTAAGTTACAGTTGGTATATGTCTAAAAGTTTGCAGGAACCCTGTATTTGTTCACCAAGAATGTATTTTTAAAATAAAATTAATTTGTACATACACTATTTCTATCCACAACATTCACTTCTATTTCCTTGCAAATGGTTGACACTATTTTTTGTCCTTGAAAAATCCACAGAAATAAGTTTACAGTGAAAAATTAATTTCTACGACTCATATAGGAACACAAGCATTAGTTTAAAACTTATTTTTGAAGAACTAGTAGTAAACCAAAAATTAACGTAAGTCACAGTGATTATCAGAACTAAGTAAACCTTTATCTCAAATGAATCTAATGCTCAGTATTTTCCTATACTTATATCATGCAAGATAGACTTGCACAAAATAGCAACTTATCTTATAGAACTAGTAATGCTAGGAACTAATCATCAGGTGTACTGGCAACCAACTGAAAAACCTTTCATCCTGTAAAAAAATGAGAACTAATGCAGTGAAGTTCACCATCCAGTGAAGCCAATTCTATGAAAAAAAAAATATTCTCCTACATAAGGTATCCACATTAAAGGAACTGTCTTGCCAGATAAATATATAATCTAGTCTAGAACTACTTAACTGCTTTGTTTATGCAACTAATTTACAGTGACATAATTTGGAAATTTGGAAAAATAAGTAACAGATGATGGGGAACTAAGGTCATAATCTGTACATCAGAATTATAAACCTGTCTGAATATATTCATCTAGCTACATGCTTATTATCACAAAGTAACATATCAAAGTATTCATTAAGTTAGGTTACACTTTCCACAAAAGAAGGGCTCAGTTTAGGTTGCCTTCTGTGGTTTGACCTCTCTAGAGGGTGTCTAGTTCACCCACTATGGCATGCACAAATCACTCGTTTAAAAAAAATTAACTGGTATCTTTTCAAAATCAAGGAAAACAACATGCAAAAGCACTCAAGTAGTAAAAGTCAGGGGGGAAAAAATAATCAAAGAATCAAACATCACTTAGAAGTGATAAATAAGGCATCATTTTATATTGTATATACTATAAAAATCATAATACTTAAATAGTGCCCTTAAAATAATTTAATCATCCATTTTACATGAAGTGTTTTTTTAAATCTATGCTTACTTATGTTTATATATATATATTTTTTTTTTAAGTATGTTTACAAAGAGTGCATTTACCCCAAAAATTTTCAGTATTTTCTCATAGGAGCAGTCATTTCTCCAAAGTTGGACACGAGAAAAAGAAAAATCATGTTTCTTTATTCATCAACATTTGCACAAGTGCTATATTTGAACAAATGCACACAAATCAGTTTCCGAAGTTAACAAAAGTTATGCTTCAGTCTTGCACTTAGATTTCAAAAGTTTGTTTCCCAAATTCATAAAGGGTCAAAAAAATTCTTTTCACAACTCAACATTTTTCAAACAGAAGTTGTAAAGCAAATATGCCCACCTGGTAACTAATGTATGCTTGACTTAATTGTTTGCAAATACATAGACTTAACGTGGCTTGAAATGAAAGCAGCTTTAAACAAAAAGAATGTAGGTGATTCTAAACCTCCAAAATTAGAAGAAAACTACACAATAAAGCTTTTAATTCCTTTAGAAAAATACTAACCTGTTTTCTGAACTAGATGTAGAAGTACTAGATGATGACAATGTATGAGAATTTGACATGCGTGAGACAAACTTCTGGATGGTGTTACGAGATGGAGCTTTGATCCTCGAGCTACGCCTACTGTGATATTTCTGGAACAAACTCTCAACCTAACATCAGAAAAAAATAGCAACAGTCGTATTTATGCTACGAATAGCTTGTAATTAAAAGTAATATTACTGAAGTTTAACTACTGCCAAAAAAAGATCTATTCGCTTCACAATAATGCATTACCAGTAGCAGCAGCAGGAATTTCAGAAGTCTTACTAATAAATAGATCACAAGAAACACTTTACCACACAAACTTATTTGCTTATTAAAAGTAATCAGTTTTAAGTATACACACATTTACTTCTGAAGACCCTTGTTCTGTTTGCCTTTCAGTTAATCAGCGAGACAGATATACAAATTTGAGTAGAAAACCCAAGATTTGAATCACTCAGTAAGCTACAGCTCTCTACTATTCTTTTAGTTATGTCTTTTATTTGCAGCTTTTTTTTTTTCTACTTGCAGTGCTCTTGAGACTGAATTAAAGATATAATTAAAAACATATATTCTTGCTGCTTTGAAAAGCAACAGTTTTCAGCATTTTTAAGATCATGTCCTAAAGACTTTTAACTGGAGTGTATTTTAGATCTGCCATTAGGTTTATTAGAAATCGATTACCTCAAAGTTCTTCAGTGTCTTTCTCCAGAGCATTGGGTCTGAGGGTTCAAGCTGGAACACCCGCAGCATAACAAACAGCAGATGAATACAAAACGTCCCACGGCCACAGCTACAAGTCTGCAAAGAAAAGTGCATGCTAAGGCTCTACTGAATTGATAATTACATAGACAATTTTTCCATATTTAAGTGCATTATAGAACATATACTTGCCCCTCTCCCCCAAAAAAGTAGATTACACAAAATATATGACATATATAGGCTTATACATCTTCTTACATGGCCTTACAGAAAATGTGAATTCCTAAAATATTATTCAGGAATAAATACGGAAAAGCAGACAATTATTACACCAGTTTTCAATTCACTTTTTTTCCCATTTTTAAATTTTTTTAAAATCAACTTAAGTGGTTGCTACACTTCATACTAGAAGGAATTTATGCATATAATCATCATCTATTCATAACATGACAACAATCAAACTTAAATGAGATGCTTCTGTTTACTCGAAACCCTAGATGTTCCCCAGTGCAGCCTCACATTAGTACTATGAAAGTCTCACTATAGGTATTAATGAAATTAACACACCAGTAAAGGAATTATGTCATGTGCTTGTCATTTATATATATATATCACATGAATAGAGGAAATAAATCGTTTCAGAGTGAGAAACTAGGAAAATAAAGTGGCCAAATATTAGCCAAAAATACTTAACGTATAATTCAGAGCCACTTCTAGGAGTGAGAAATAGACAAGACAACAGTAATTACTTCCAAACTAGAGTCTTCTTTTTTTTTTTTTTTTTAAGAGAAACTTTAGACAAAACTAATGTACTTGCTACATATTTGACAAAATACAAGCTGATAATTATATTATATGAACACAAATTACATCTTTTAAACATTACTTTATAGAACCTTTATTACTTTATTACTTTATAGAAACTTTATTATGGATTGGAGACTAACTTGATCTAATTTGGTTTTGAACAGTTTTCTAAAATCAACTATAAATTGATAAAAGCTACAGACAACACAAAAATGTTCTCTACCTGAGGCCCAATAAACACTCTGTATTTATTATCAGGGCTGTCTCCTCCAATTAAGAAAGAGTTGGGTCCTATCTGCTGCAGCAAGTACAGCCTGGCTCGCATAACTTTGTTGACACGACGATTTGTTTCCTCAGGGCTGTATGGAGAGAAGCCATCGGGAGATGGGGCTCGTCGAGGTGGTGTTATTCGTCCACTCTGAAACTACATAAGCAGGTCCATCATAAGCATTTCCAGGACAACAGTAAGTTTAATTAAGTGGGGTTGTTTGGGGTTTTTTGTTTGTTTGTTTTTTCTTCCGAACAACATAGAATAAGAGGATCCCCAAAACCTGAAACTACTACAACCTGCTTAGACTATATGACTTTTAAAGGATTACTTTTCTTCCATGCCCAAAAGTCAAGGGCAGAAGAAAAACTGAATTTTTAACTGAAATTTTGTCTGACTTTATGAAAGAAAAGCAGTCTTTTAAATTGCTTCTATTTTCAAGTCTTCATTGGTTGCCTTACCATATTACTACTGAATTATCAAGTATAATTCAAACAGAAGATAATCAGACTTGTGACTCAATACAGGAAATTATTACATAAGGTTATAACTCTAATATAATTCATAAATGAAGAAATACTATGACTACTATCATAAAAGGGAATATACGGTCAAAGAAGAACAAAGTTTAAGAAATTCCAAAGAGAAGGATACAGCTTTCTGTCCTTTGCACAATTAAAGCAACTTTCAGCTTAGGATAGGGTTTTTTTGTTTGTTTGTTTCCCCATGATGAAAAATTCAATGGCCCAAACCTTTTATTAAAATTGTCTTGATTTAAATTCTTCACATTTCTAACATTATGAGATGCATTAATGGCCCTCTCCAATTTAAAACATTCTGCTTTGATTTATATCCACTTTGAGTTTTATGTTATGATGCAGGTTACAATTGACTCACTGGCATCAGTTAAATGAAAGACAGTGTGAACTCCTAAAGTTTTTCACGTGAAAGGTTAATATAAAACAAAGAAAAACAATCAAGTAAAAATGGATCAAAGGCTAAATTAGATAGTTTGGTGGGTTGTTGTGGTTTGGGTTTGGTTTTTTCTTTTTAATCTTTAAATTTCTCTTGTTGAGAGGAAAGGTGCTGTGCTGTAACTTGTGATATTCGTCCCTAGTTCAGAGGAATGGCAGTACGTATTTTAATTGATACTGGAAATTCTGTTTAGAGCAATGGGACAATAAAAGCAATAGATCTTATTCTTAACTCTAATGGCTGATGCAGTTGCCAAGCCACTCTCCATGATATTTGAAAAGTCATGGCAGTCAGGTGAAGTCCTCGGTGACTGGAAAAAGGGAAACATCACACCCATTTTTAAAAAGGGTAGGATGGAGGACTCTGGGAACTACTGACCTGTCAGCCTCCCCTCTGTGCATGGGAAGATCATGGAACAGATCCTCCTGGAAGCTATGCTAAGGCACATCGAGGACAGGGAGGGGATTTGAGACAACCAGCATGGCTTCACCAGGGGCAAGTCCTGCCTGACAACTTCCTGGCCTTCTCTGATGGAGTGACTACATCAGTGGACAAGGGAAGAGCTACGGATGTTGTCTGTCTGGAGTTCTGTAAGGCCTTTGACACGGTCCCCCGCAACATCTTTCTGGCTAAACTAGAGAGGTATGGATTTGATGGGTGGGTGGTACAGTGGATGAGGAACTGGCTGGATGGTTGCATCCGGAAAGTAGTGATCAAGGGCTCAATGTTCAGATGGAGATCAGTGACAAGTGGTGTCCCTCAGAGCTCTCTGCTGGGACCAGTACTGTTCAGTGTTTTCAACAATGACATTGATCTGTGACAGTGGGATCGAGTGCACCCTCAGCAAGTTTGCAGACAACACCAAGCAGAGTGGTGCGGTTGACACACCTGAGGGACAGGATGCCATCCAGAAGGACCTGGACAGGCTTGAGAAGTGGGCCCCTGTGATCCTCACGAGGTTCATCAAGACCAAATGCAAGGTCCTGCACGTGGGCTGGGGCAATCCCCCAGTATCAACACAAGCTGAGGGATGAAGGCATTGAGAGCAGCCCCGATGCGAAGGACTTGGAGGTACTAGTGGATGAAAAGCTGGACATGAGTTGGCAATGTGTACTTGCAGCCCAGAAAACCAACCGTATAGCGAGCTGCATCAAAAGAAGTCTGGCCAGCAGGTCAAGGGAGGTGACCCCACCTGGAGTACTGCATCCAGCTCTGGAGCCCTCAGCACAGGAAAGACATGGACCTTCTGGAGCAGGTCCAGAGGAGGGCCACAAAAATGATCACAGGGCTGGAGCACCTTTCCTACAAGGACAGGCTAAGAGAGTTGGGGATGTTCAGCCTGAAGAAGAACAGGCTCTGGGGAGACCTTATTGTGGCCTTTCAGTACTTAAACAGGGCCTACAGGAAGATGGTGACAAACTTTGCAGCAGGGTTGGCTGCGACAAGACAAGGGGTAGTGGCTTTAAAACTAAACCAGGCAAATTTAGACTAGATATAAGGACAACATTTTTTACAATGAAGGTGGTGAAACACTGGCACATGTTGCCCAGAGAAGTGGTAGATGCCCCATCCCTGGAGGTGTTCAGGGTCAGGTTGGATGGGGCTCTGAGCAACCTGATCTAATTGAAGATGTCCCTGAAGGGGAGGTTGGACTAGATGACCTTTAAAGTTCCCTTTCAACCCAACTTATTCTATGATTCTAATTGACTGTGAAGTTGTAGACAAGTCAACTGAAGCTTAACTGTGGATGAGCATTTTTATAACTAGCAAACCTGTTAGGTACTATTGCTCAAAATATTACACTATTGATCATCTCTAATATTACACTATTGATCATCTCTAATGAAGACAGTTACTATTGCTCAAAACATTCTATTCCAGATCTTCTCAAATGTAATGATAAAGAATTTAGTTTTCTAACAGTACACGTACCTAAATCTTCCCTAATCAGTACCAGAAGATCAGTTCTGGAATAGCGGATCACAACGAGCATACCAGTAATGCTTTTCTGCAGGAATCTTAATCTGGTCAACAATCCTATCCCCAACAGAAGATACCTGCTTGGAGAATTGACATGCAAAACCACACGAAAAACCCAAACTACTAGCACCATTTTTGTGTAAATCAAGCTAAGAGAACATACATGTCATCACAACTGAGTATCTATATTTCTTTGTTTATTTCCTAGAAATAAAAATTGAAAGCAGGACTGAATTAAAAGGAAACACATACCTAAGAGCAGAGAATAAAGTTCCACACATGCAAAACGTAATATGAGATATGCTCTACATCTCATTCAAGTGATACCCTGTCATAACCCTTTTGTATCAGCATCTTGCCCTACAGAGGGAGGATTAATTGCCTCTATAAGCACGAGATTGCAGAATCTAGCCATATTAAAATTACATCATAGCTTGCAACTTACAGGCACTGGAGATACTCTTTTTCTTCTAACACCCGGTGATTCAGATTTAACCGTCCTAGAAGATGATGAAGAGGAGCCACTAGGAGAAGGACTACGTCTTCCTTTCTGTGTCGGTGAAGAAGCAGTGCTTTGTCCTTCAGCTTGAGGCTCTAGAGAGAGTTTGTTCATTTCTGACCCATCTACTTTCACGGGAATAGGTTTCACCACCTTGCAGGAATTAAACCATATGTTAGAATTATGAATTGATCATTTTACAATACAGCAGAATAAATTCATCAAAACTTGTTTTGCTAGCATTATATAGTTAAGCCATTATCCAGACATCTGAATTTTGCATATTCCCTAGGTTCTAATATGAACATCTAATAGGTATTATTCTGTTAATCTATACGAAACACAAGAGGAAGAACCTTTTTTTTCCTGTCCGCTTGTGTCACTTATGTTAGTTGTGGCAGCAACTAATTTGATTCTCAAAGTACTTCTGTAATTGTCATTCATGATATCTCAAAGGGCAGCAGTTCCCCCATTTGGACAGTAGAAGCCAAAATATTTTTTTTCTGCAGGTACTGCCTGCTTATTTAGAGCTGTAACGTTGGATCAATCTATTATATACAGTAAGTATCAGTTGAGAAATACTACGGTTGCTATATCTACAGCACAACACTTGTTGCAAAGCAAAAATTACTTTAAACCTGGAGACAATACAGCAAAATTAGGGTGTGCTGCACCCTGTAAGAACCACAGCTGGGTTTTCGGCCTGCCATACAAGTAAAACAGTTACACCTCATTTGGTATCTGAGCTCAACACTGTGCACAGTGCTACGCTACATGAATAGACATGTGTGCTCGAGCAGAGTATATACACTTCCAATACAGTGCTTTGTTGCATGAACACTGAATTTTGACACTGAGGTACGGAATGTTTCAAGACAACTTTCAGCTGCCTGCCTCTCAGACCCACATAATGCATGAGAAAAGTAAGTCCCCCGGGAATCAAATTAAAAGCAGTCACAGCAGGCAGATTCAGTTTTAGTTCTACATTTCTCCATGTCTTAGAGGCTTGACTGGAAGCTGGAAGGAAGCTCCAAGTAACACTTCAGATTAACTGAGCAGACCTCTCCTAGAAATTTCCAGAGGTCTCTCATT
>VYZM01001989.1:112849-128907 GCA_013398915.1 Dromas ardeola | reverse complement strand
TCTAACTGCCATATGAAATGCAATGTAAATGGTTATCTGATAGGAAATTTCATACCAATCTGCAGGTTAAGATTTGTGCATCTGCAATGAAAGCAAACTGCATAATTCTACAATTTCTTTAATTTTAAAACCCTAAGAAAATATCCCAGAAAGTAATAAAACTAAGTACTTCACAGGACCCTCTTTGGTAGTAGACACTATTCAAAAATATTTCATAAGTGTAAGGAGTTTTAAACAATAGTATTAGACCTAGACATGAGTGTAATTAAGGAAGAATATGCACTTTATTTTTTAATTTTATGTTTGAAAGCCATCTACATAATTTTTGCAACTACAAGAACAGCTTTATTTAAGTTAGCATTCCTTGGGTGGCTGTGCTTTCAGTAAAAAAGACAAAAATCAGAAACTCACCTCCCAAAATCTAGTAGAGAACCTAATTACAGAAATATTTTTCCTTAACTTTCACCCTACTGTTTAGGGCAGTGAAGAACAACAAATGGAAAATACTTGAAACATATGCATACAACAACGGCAAACCCAGAAGAACAGGCCGTAAATGACAATGCTGAACGAGCTCCAGTTTGTCAGTAAAGTCAAGACCTGTCTCTTTTGCCCTCCACGTCCCACCGTCAGACCTACCAACACAGACTACAAGTTTTGAGGCTGGCTAAGAAACCATTTTCTCTTACAAAAGGTCCAAAAGCCTGATCATTTGCAAGTGTTGCCATTTCACTTTGGGACTAACCTAGAATTCCTCAGTCACTTCACAGCAATAAATTCACCAATTGAGATACCCTTTCTGCACTACAGTTTTAACAGGATTTTCTAACACTAATGCACACATTCCTGCACCAAGTTTTTACTTCAATTTATTACCAGTTTCTCGTGAAGATTCTCCAGTAGTTTTGAACACAATGATGCCCTAAAATAAGAAAGGCACTATGTGAATCTGCGCTTTCAAGTGTGTCTTAATCTGGTTTCCAGAGCTTTTCTAGTTCAATTTTATTTCAGTGGTTTAAGGGAAGGTTAAACTAATGTTGACCGAATCTTGCGTTTCTCTTCAAAACCATCTTATAATTTCTTCATGCAACAACAAATTCCGGTCCATTAAAATGATGACCTTAAAAAGCCTTACTGGTTTTTAAACTGGTGGATAAAAGCCAGCTAGTCTCTCTTCAAAAATATTTAACAAAAAGCACCTCAAGCAAGTTGTGTATTTTGAGAAAGCTAGAATGTTGGCATTACTCTCGGAAGGTTCTTAACCACTTCCAACTTCAAACCAATTTAATATTGTGCCCTCAATCCTAAAAAAAGTAAGAGCAAACTTTGAGCAAACTGGCTGATAAGCATACTCTTCCATTAATTTCTTCCCACTGCCAGGCTCAGAAAAAGAAGGCACTCCATTTCTGACGAAGGTGAAGTGACTGCTGTTCTGGATAGTTCCCCCCTTGCATTCACATTACAAAAGCTTCCCAATTCATATGGAAGTATCCATAGGAGCAATTTGGTTTTCTAAAAAAAATGCCAAGCCTCCCAAAGCTCTTACCAAATTTAGGCTTCACATTTAAGTAACTAATTCTACACTTCAGCTGTATTTAAAATCCAACCTTCACTTTCCACATAAGCAATTCTAATCAAAGGGGTCACAGCAAAGAAAAAAAGAACAGAAGATGCATTCATCTCCATAAAACACATAAATCAAAGATTGACAAGAGAAATTCAGAACTATTAATTGAACTTAAAAGAAATTTGAGTAACTCAAGTGGGGTTTTTTTGCATGAACATTCAGACAGAAGTATATCAATCTAGGAAGCAGCAATAGAAGAAAAGAATGTGTTTTAAAGCTCCAATATTTAACAAAAAACCAAACCACAACACTGAATAAGAGATATGACAGTTACTTTGAAAAAATCCTATTTACAAGGAATATGAAACTACAATGAATGAGAACCCAAATGGATATGAAAAAAAAAAAATAAAGAAGTTGTTAGCTAGAAGTTTTGGTATGGTTTGTGATCCTATTCAAGTACCAGCATGTACTTAAGCACAGGAGAGACTCCTCACCAAATCCTTTTTTGATGTGATGAAGCACAACTCATTTCTGTTTGAACTGGTTTCTGTAATTCTCTGTACACTCAATTAGGTTAAAGTATCTTCACATTGTAAAAATCTAAACTTGGACAACTCAAAAAACTGTCTCTCTTTGTGGCTTTATTTTTTTTTCTTACTTTGGAAACAAGTTATTAGTTGCTCACTCTGCACTAGACTCGTTAGACCAATCTACAATTTTTAAACAGACTTCATTTATTTGCAAGCAGCCATAACTGTCTTACTCAAAATTAAGTAAAATGAAAATGAACAGCTAATTATCTTCAAGAACATCAGTTCTTATTTAGAAAGTTCAAATTGTCAAATCTGCCTTATAAAGCTTTCCTCCAAAGTTTCTCAGGTGTTTTTTTTGCAGAAACAGTCATAAGTGAAATCTCTAAGTTGCTTGTTGTCCACACTTCCACAATCTATTTGACAATTTAAAATCAGAATACATATAAAAATCAGCAGTAACCTAAAGCAGAGTGGGTTTTTTTAAGCAACATATTTAAAGATAAGAAACACAAAACACAAACCAGGACTGTCACTTGAAGCAGTAATACCTACTCTAGTACTGAAACTGTCATAAAAATGTGGCAAATAGGAGTGCAAGGTTTCACTGAACCAATTTAAGAAAGGGGAAATTATCTCCCTTGTTACAGAGGAAATATCTTTCACCCAGAGGAACTCAATAACAACTGAAGTAATTCCCTGAAGTGCTACCAAGAAAGCTTTTACTCATCAGCTGTGCTTCGGCATATGAAAGGATACAGCAACAACAAACTAAACAGGTGACTGCCAAGCAGTCTGACCAGCATGGCAGCTGTGCTAGTTTATAGTCCCATTTGTGACCACCCCGCTGTGTTACGACTCCTCTGAACAGACTTTCAACCTTAGTAAAAACCAACTTGTGTTAACACAACATAGTAAGAAATCTATCCCAGAATTTGTCTGATTATTACAAATTCATAATCCAATTTCATTTTCTCTACTTTGCTACACAATGTAAATTTTCCTTTGAAAGAATGAGAAAAGTAGGGGGAAAAAATCCACACCTCTTACAACTCTGGAAGGTGCTGTAGTTTAATGATATTGACACATATTAAGAGATTACAAAAGGAATTTTACATCAAATCAATGCATGATCAGATGTCTTACAAGTTTAACTACCATCACTGAAACACATTTGCAATTTACTTAGGTCAATGAAAAGTGTACTATTCTGAAAGACCTTTACAATACAAATGTCTAAGAAAAGAGGATGTAAAAAGCATTTGCTTTAACACAGAGATACGTTCCTAATTAAATTTTAATAAAATATTCAAAGATTAAGCAAACATTTGTGATGACTACAGATATCAGACTCATTTTACTTACCATGAGGACCTGTATCACAGTAGCAGCGTCTCAAAAATGGGGCAGTAACTGGAAAGCAGTTTCACTAACTTTAAACAGGTGTGTAAGTGCTTTTCAAATCACAATGAAACTACATCACATATATAAAGGACCAGAAATAAAAACTAGTTTTTCCAGGAAACACTGGTGGAACTACAGTTGGGGGAAAGCCTGTGTGTGAAACAAGTCATGTCCTTGTGTCCTACTAATGGACTTTTAAGGAAATATTTTTCCCAACAAGTTAATCTTATACCAGGTACTGGAAGTGACCTGGCTGTGAACTAGAAGCTGAAGATTGATGTCACCCACTGAATTAATCGTAACACTAAACCGACAGGCAATCTGTGATTAGGGTGACAGAGCCCAAGTCCATGCAGATGTCAGAAGGAAGACACACCTTTGAAATGGAGTAGGAACAAGGCTGACTTCAGGCCGGACTGCACAGGACCAGTGAAGAACACACTGTCACACAATCTTATCCTGGAAAACTAGAGGCGTTTGCATAGCCAGCTTCAGCTGTGTTTCTAGCAACAAATACTACATGAACATTCAGATACAGGACCCAAACTGTCTCTTTTTGAACATTGCAAACAGGGAAGGTTAACACTTTCAGAAGACAGCCTTTCCATCTACTTGCTGAATATGTCTGGGTTAAGCATAAGACAGCCAGCCATGCATCTAAACAAAGTTAGAATCAAGCTGCTATACAAACATGGAACAGCACAGTCCTCAATTCTTATACCCTGACTGCCCATTTGCAGCTTCTGAAGGATTAATGTAGTTAAACTGAGTTAAACATTTCAAATCCTGTAATTATGGATTATTTTAGTGACTACAAATAAGTATGCAGTAACCCAACAAAACCTTATCAAAAGTCGCCATGGTAAGAACCAGCTACACTAACCACTTCCCTTGTGAGAGCCAGCTTTATCCCCTCCCAGTTACAAAAACATGCCATTTATTTGAACATGGAAAGGGAGTAGCAGCACTAGACGCATATTGTCTCATTTCCCATTTCCTTTTAGGTATCAAAATGCAGACCTTGTCACAATAAGGCTCAGAAACGCAATGAAGCAGACATGGAGCCTTCAGGAAAGGAAGTGAGATGTTGGTTCTGTAAAGTCAACTTAGGGGTAAAAAGAGCAAGTTCTACACAGTATTTTATTTTCTGAACGTGATGGTAAAGAAGCCCGAGGAAAGACTGGATAGACTGACGTTATTGACAAATGCCAAAAACTTGCCCAGTTATAACTACAATGAAAACTTTGACTGCATTTATGCTTATGCACTAATTATTTGTGGTTTCAAGCAAAAAAAAAAAAGTTCTAAAAACTTCCTTAGGGCAAACCCCATAGGCCTGCTTTGTGCTTCCACCAAATCATAAATTTATTTGTTGTCACGTTTGGTGCACAAGAAAGTGTTTTGAAATCCGTAGGCAATGCTGCGTTCTCTGCCAGAGATTAACCGAAAATACTTAATGTAAAAAAGAGCCTTTCCTTCTAAAGGTACCACCTCCCATAACACAAGCTGTGTTCTCCCCACAGAGGGGAGACAGAGCACAGCTGGTCCCAACTAGTATAACCAGTAGAGCTCTTTTGCACAGATGACAAGGGTTCACAGATCTGAAAATGTGCAATTGCATAAATCAGTCCTCCATCTGTTTTTGACCTTGTTGCAATCCAGTTTACCTACTTACTAGTTGTGCAAATCAGGCACATGTGTAGCCCTTTTGGCTCTACGATCAGAGAAACTTCATGTACGTTTTGTACCAATGGTAACTGGAGAAGTTAAATTTCTTTGGTAGTCTTTCCCTTACAAACATTAATTGTAACAGAGCTGAATTACTTTCTAATAAACCAGAAGAAACAAACTGAATATTTTTTTCAAAAATCGTACAGCTCCTTAAGTATAGCTATTTGTAGTTAAAAAGGTCCCAGGTATATTAAAAGAAAAAAAAAAAAGAGGGAAAAAGTGTGGCCTAGGCAGAAGTAACTTAAGAGTGCTAAACGTACATAAACTGACACACACATTTATATGTGGAAATTCTGTTAGAATCAAGAGGTTTATAACACATACTACGCTACCAGATCTTGCATCCTTTTTTTCCCCAAGCTCTACAGGCACCTGCTGCCTGAAGCACCAGAGATGGTCCATCTCACTTGCCTTATGAGTCCCATACCAAGTTCGATGTAGCTGAGGGCCACAAGATGCACAGAACTTACCTAGACATTATGAGTACAACAGGTTCTATGCTAGCATCACCCTACTGCCAGTAGCTTGTCAGAGCTGACAAGCAGAGAAGCTTCACTCAGAACCTTGCAAAAGTCACACGTAACTCCAAAGTGGGCATAGTGGTAATTTGGGTCCTGATTTTCCTCTGAATTGGAATTCATGTTTTGAACAAAACCCAGATTAGGGAAGTTTGACCAAGTGGCAGACCTTGCTTTATTTCAGCCTAAAACACCAATACCACAAATGGGACAGATAAACAAGAACACTTGTTCACAAAGAATACTAAAAAAGCCTATAAGGCTCCACTTTTGCATAAGGGTTTTATCAGATGCTCACTCGTAAGATTTTGTTTAAGTCCCAGCTATTTACGGTTATTTAGGTCTCAACTATTCTATGCACATGCGAGTATTTTAAAGACAGTGGAAATATTTATGCATACAGCTAAGCCATTGCCTAGAAAGAAATACTTTAAAAAAAAATTTTTTTTGTCAATTTTAAAAAGTCAGAGACCAATTTTGATGAAGCTCTTATGGAACTTTGTCTACATGGTAGAAGCTGGCAGATTTCCTACCAGTTCCCCTTGCTAGCTCCTCAGCAGTCCACCCTGTGGGCTGAAAGGAAGCCAAAAGCCTTTAAGTTCTGGCTGTGCTCTCCCCTGCAGCCTTGATTCCCAGCGTCTACAAGTGGCCTGCCCTGGCACTGGACCTATATTCCCATTTGCGGTCAATTTTAAAATACAGGAATGAAATTCATACATAGCTGATTCCAAAATGCCGAAGCAATTGTCCTTCCCCCCTTGGCTTTGCAGGGCATCCTTCACTGGTGGCAGAACTGTAAAATACTGCCACAAACATGTGGCTCAGAGCAGGTCAGAACAAGCAAACAGCAGAGCATACTAATTTTCTGCTGAGGTACTAAGGGGAATTATATACTTCAGCATATTTAGCAGGACAAGACGGTTTACCATTGTACCTGAACATGCTGGAACTTAACCACATGCTTAAAAGACAAAACAGAAGATACAGCACCACTGTTCTTCTTACCACACATACACACACATAATGTTCTAAAGAGCTAATCAATACTTCAAAATTTTCAATGTAAATAATGTAATTTCAAGATTAAGTATCATTACACTTCAAATCAGTTTAGAGAGATGAACATTAAACAGTTTCCTTAGTTTAATATAATTAATCAGAGAAAACAGGGGAGAGATTTGGTTAGATAATACCTTTCTGAGAAATGCCAGAGTTTTCACAAAGGTTTGTGGTTTGTGATGTTGTTAGCAAACTTATACAGAGTATCCCAAAAGCAACAGCCAAGGAGAGTTACTAACACTGGTACAGACAGTAAACATTTGAATGAGATGTCATCAAGACCTTTCTAACAGACATCTCACAAGGCAACTTTCAAAGCCTTCTGACAATTTTATTTTTTTCCTTCAGAAAGGCAAGTCCAGCTTCCACTGTAGAAAAGACACAGAATTTGTAAGAGCATTTAGGCATGTAGTCTGCAAACCCTGACTTCTCTTCTTTAATGGGCAGACAACAGCTTGGCCTGAGAAATTCTTTTGGGCTGAAATGATGAGCACCCCAGGTACAAGGAAACACTTCACATTTGTTTATTTTACTGGTCTGATGCTTTCTAACACTTTCCCCTACGTTTTCCATCCCCAGGAGAGTCCCTTGGACCCATCTGGCTTTGAGGTACCTATACAAGGAAAAAGCTTTCTTTTTAAGAATTGAAACCTTCACTACATCCTTCACTGGCAACACAGCTGAAATGAGTGACAACAGTAACCATTTTGAACTGAGGCACGCTGACCTGCATCAGAGGCCAAAAGCAATAGTCAGGCGTTACACCACTGTAACCCACTGCAGCAATTCTAAATTGCCCTGTATCACCTAAGCCAAACACTTTGCCAGCCATTAATATTTCTCCTCACTCAGTTTGCTGAGGTTATCAGTGTATGTCGGTTTACAATATCGAACACATCCTTACACATGAAAGCACCTTACAATTTTGCACAGATGGAAGATGCATTAGCTTAATCAAAAAATACTTTATTACTCAGTTCCCTGATGCAGATTATCTGCCTTCTTCCCACAAAAAAAGGCAGTCTGAGTGTCAGTCTGCATGTCAATCTTCACAGTGAGAGAAACCAAATAGATCAGTCATCCAATCTTTTCTGTATCAGTTTGGAACAATGCACTTCTAAAATGACAACCTTGAAGGCTATTTGCATTGCCCTCTGTCAGAGATCTTGCATGGCTTAAGGAGTTTCATTTCACATTTCTTGTACACAAGGCCAGTGAGGGGGGGAGGGAGCTCCTTCTCCTCCCTCTTCCTGTAATACTGGCTTAAAACAATCTGCATGTCTTTAAGACCTCTTCCCCACATACCCTTGCTCTTCCTCCCAAGAGTCTCTGGGTGGGATAGGAAACATGCAGTTGCAACTTGGAGCAAATTCTTGTCAGGGAAAGAAACTGGAACTCTCAGTTAATTTTAGGAATATATTTGAAGAAGGTGTGAACGAACCTGTGCGGAGCGAAACGTACCATTGCAGGAGATCCTGTCCCAAAACTTGCAGGTTCAAAGAGAAACCCAGATGTGCTGGTTACAGTGACCTTGACAGAAGCCACTGCAGGGCAGGCAGTAAAGAGCCTGGCTGTGTTTGCTCAACAGTATAGAAGAACTAGTTTCCATGCTTACCATGGAAAACCTAATAGAAACCCCAGTGCCTCTGCGCTTCCTACAGGCCGGGGCATTTCGTGTGCCTGCAGAGGTCAGGAAACCTACTGTATTCAGATCTTCATTACAAATAAATGCACAACATACAGTTAAGAGGGCAAACTAATGCCTCCTCTATATTTGCAGAAGAGTTCATTTTCTGGAACTATACACAGACATTATTGAAATAACTTTTAAAAAATAAACTTATGCATATAAATATAGTTTTAGGAGAAACTACATCCAGCTCCACTCCATTTAAAAAACAACTGTTCACAGAATGGTAGGGGTTGGAGGGGACCTCTGAGATCATCTAGTCCAACTTCCCTGCCAAAGCAGGTTCACCAAGAGCAGGTCGGACAGGAACAGGTCCAGGCAGGTTTTGAATGTCTCCAGAGAAGGAGACTCCACACTCTGGGCAGCCTGTTCCAGTGCTCTGCCACCCTCAAACTAAAGAAGATTTTCCTTATGTTCCGATGGAATTTCCTGTGTTCCAGTTTGTGCCTGTTACTTCTTGTCCTGTTGCTGAACACCACTGAAAACAGTCTGGCCCCATCCTCTTGACAGCTGTCCTTTAGATATTTATAAGCATTAATGAGATCCCTTCTCAGTCTTCTCTTCTCCAGGCTAAACGGACCCAGGTCTCTCAGCCATTCCTCATAAGAGAGGTGCTCCAGTCCCCTGATCACCTTTATAGCCCTCCGCTGGACTCACTCCAGCAGTTCCCTGTCCTTCTTGAACTGGTGGGCCCAGAACTGGACACAGTACTCCAGATGTGGCCTCACCAGAGTAGAGGGGGAGGGTAACCTCCCTCAACCTGCTGGCCACACTCTTTTTAATGCGCCCCAGGAGACCACTGGCCTTCTTGGCCACAAAGGCACATTCTGCCTCATGGTCAACTAGTTGTCTACCAGGACTCCCAGGTCCTTCTCTACAGAGCTGCTTTCCAGCAGGTCAGTCCCTAACCTGTACCAGTATATGGGGTTATTCCTTCCTAGGTGCAGGACCCTACACTTGCCCTTGTTGAATTTCATTAGGTTCCTCTCTGCCCAACTCTCCAGCCTGTCCAGGTCTCTCTGTATGGCGGCACAGCCTTCTGGTGTGTCAGCCACCCCTCCCAGTTTTGTATGGTCAGCAAACTTGCTGAGGGTACACTCTGTCCCCTCATCCAGGTCGTTGATGAATGTATTGAACAAGACCAGACTCAGTACTGACCCCTGGGGAACACCACTGGTTACAGGCCTCCAACAGGATGCTGGGCTACTGATTACAACTCTCTGAGCTCTGCCATTCAGCCAGTTCTCAACCCACCTCACTGTCCACTCATCTAACCCACACTTCCTAAGCTTACCTATGAGGATGGTATGGGAGACAGTGTCAAAATGTTCACACTCCCATTTCAAGTCCGAACTGCGTAAGAACTTCACACAACTATAGGAACCATCAACTATGTTTTATTTATTGAATAATACAACAAAATTCATAAGCAATATGGATCCTCAACAAAGGAGATCCTTTCAAAATTTTTAACACATTAGCACTGTTTCACTGAGCTTCCATGCTAGTTACAATATTTTCTTACATTAAGCAAACAAGTCTTTAGTCATAGGCTAAGCATTTACATTAGCGAAATAACAAACATTTTAGATGTATTTTATGGGAACATTTACGATACTGATTATATATCTGGTGGTAAAGCTAGAACTTGCAAGAAGAGAAAAAAATTGAAAGGAATATTAGTACCATACCTGGCAACTCTGGAGTCTGAAAACATGGAGGAAGTAAAAAAAAGTGTAAAATATTATGAACTGAGAAAACTGTCACTGACTACACATGAATTTTCAAAGTACACATTCAATAAGCAGAAATTAAGGTATTGTCATAATTCAAAGCAATTGAATATTGCCTTAACCATGACAATAAAGAAACACTTGCCTGCTAGAGTGTATTAACCTGACAAGCTCAATAAACTTTACATGAACTGAAAACTGGAGGTCACTGCAAGTTTCACCACACATTTCAGATATTTGCATTTTGTCTGCCCCTCCAGATGCAGAACAGTTAAATACTACCAGAAGGTAATAGGGAGACCCTATTATCCACTGAGCTTTGAAGCTTCCCTTTAAAAGAATACAAAGAATTACTAAAAATTCTACAGGCATTTATTGGCAGTAGAATGGGAGGCATCACTGACAATTTGTTTTAAAAAACCAAAACTGTTTCTTAATTTGGTATTATCATGAATTAGATTTTCTTCCTTCAACACTTAAAAATATTTACAGCAAGCCCTTTCAAAATCTGAAAGGAACAATCCCGAAGGTACAAGCATGATGGTCATACAGAACAAAAAAAAAATAATCCTTAGGGTATTTGAGAGAAATAACTAGTGAAATGAAATGCATATCCGTGGGCCAAAACAAGGAATATTAGTTGTATATCTTTGAGGATTAACTACCAGCTCGCAAAAGGACCTGATCATCATTGCTGACAGCTGAGCAAAGACTCACTTCAGTATTCTCAAAAGCAAGATGACTGGATGGTCAAGACGAGGATGGGAAAGAGCTCAGAAAACGAGATGTCAGATGTGATCACATGTCAGAGTGGTATAGCAGACACAACCAATTTTCCAGCACTTTACTCCCACCTTCCACCGTGACCCTGGGTAAGTTACAAGAAGCTGCAGTATCAACAGCAGTGTGAAATCTACTGATGAGAAATACTAGGGAAGAATGGAAGTCATTCAGTGTAATAAGAATATTAGCGGCCTTTCCACTACAAATTAGATTATTAGGAGAAGAGAGATAAGAACAAACAGTATTAAGTTATATTTCCAAAAAGGGTGCAAATAGTTTACACTTCAGGAACACAAAAGAAACAGTGTGAAATAAAGGTTGACTGACTTGAATTACAGTTTAATCTCATAGCAGAGAAACAGGAATGCTCAACGACATTCTAAGTCTAAACAAAAAAAAACCCCACACTTTCTGCAAACATCTTCAAATCCTTAGTTATCAGATGCTGAGCACTACCAAAAAATTGGACATTTCCGAGCAAAATTGAGAGCTTTTATTAAGACAGTTTGAAAAGTATTTCATCAGTTTCCAGACAGAAGGTAAACAATTCCCAATTTCAAATGATTCTTAAGTATTGAGTAAATAGACCTGCTGTTTTTTCAGGACATTTTTTCAGCAAAGATTCAACAAAACTGATCTACAAAAAAAAACACCACACCAAAAAAACCCAACCCCCAAAAAAAACAAAACAAAAAAAATCCCCACCAACAAAAAACAAAAACCCGCAGAAACCACAAACCAAGAAATAAACAAAAAACCCCAAAACACAAAAAAAACCCCAAACCCAACCAAATACATCTTATAGGAAAAAAATAATCAAGACTTTTCACCACCAAGCAGGATTCTCCAGTTCTGCAGGGTGGTGAGGCAGGAAATCGGAAGCATCCTGCAGGCAACACACTCAGCCTCTGGGTAAAGACAAGAAGGGAGGGAAGCAACAGAAAGCAACTTTCCACTTAACCACATTCTCCTAGTCACCTAGAGACAAGTAATGAAGCCCTCTTAAATGCTTTCTGTTCACTTTGCCTCAAGCCAAAGAATGAACTGTAATTCTGGAGTTTTAGGTGAGAGCAGAGCAGATAAAAAATAAAATAAGACCACCCTTGGGTCTTCGCAGAGAATCCGAGATTAGCACTAGAAACTCAGAACTCAAACTAGATCCATTCTCTTATCACCACTGCTGCTAAAAACTAGCTTTACAAGTTTGTTTACAGAATGGCTATACAGCAACATATAATTTTTTTTAAACCAGCTTAAGCCAAGTTTCACCAATACTGGAAGCTAGCGAAAGCCAACAGAAGCATTCCCACAGTCACCCCCCCCCCAGCCACTTGTTTCCACTCCCGCCCCCATCCTCTCCTGCACCAGGATAAACTTGTGCACAGGCTGCACCATCACCTTTACTCCAACTTCAAATGACAACAAACACATTAGCACACTAAAAGATCTCATGGAGTTCAAGTCCATGATACAGAAGAAAGAAGTGACCTTCAAATCTTGTACTCTGCGTGTTTGACCTTTGGGTAAGGCACAATTGCACATGCCTACACACAGGTATCGCACCCAGCAGTACTGAGACTCCACTGAGTGACAGTGGAGACTGAACCTTTAGTATCACTAAATCCAATGAGACAGAAAGCTCCAGATTAGTTAGTTACAATCTATTTACTTTGCATAGGAACAAAGAAACTGCCATACCAGATCAGACCATTTAAGCAGAACCCTACCACTTGCAATAACTAAGAGTGATAAAAATCAGACACGGTGGAGGGTGACCCTCTTCCAAAAGTACTCTTAAGCCACAGAGCACAGAAGAGGTAGGAAGTGAATTTTCTCTCACAGTAATATCCAGCTCAAACTGGAAACAGAAGATTTGGTGTCTTATTTAAGCAGACAGTTAAAAATATTCAGCATTATGTATTTGGTTAAAACACATAAAATTATATTGTACCATAGCTAAGAATAGCTAAGGTCAATAATAAGCTATATTTTTTACCTTAGCTACATTTTGACAATATGAACAGAGAAAGTTATCATCATTTCAGTAAAAAAACCAAAACCACAACCAAGCAAGAAAAAAGCAAGTCAGACCTTGGCCACGCTGTGCTTTCACTGTGTGTGCTTTCCCGCTGCTTCCATTCCACTGCCCAGTCCAGTGCTCTCTTAAAGCATTCATGCCCTCCTTTCAAAGTCATCAAAGGTGCTACAAAGTGACAAGCAGACCTAAAACTGATGAGCTTTTACTAGTACACTTGCACATACAGTCAAAACTTCCGTTTCACTGTGTGTCTTTGGTGTCTCTAGCAGGCATCAAACAGCAACAACAGTATAAATATCTAAAAAGGTTGTCTTGCATCTGAACTATCTGACAAGTCTGACACGCCTAGCATATACATTTTCAGATTCAAACACAGCTTTCACACAAGTCACACACTATGTGGTTATTGTATGCAGAGCAGAAGAATTGCACCATTTCCTGCTTTTCATTTTTATAAAAGCATGGCTATGGCAGTATAACTAATCCTGCACTTGGGTATGTAATAAGTCGCTTACGCCAATTTCAGACACAAATAAACATCACTTAAAGGGTATGCATGTTTTAAAAGAACATTGTTAAGGTTGCAGAGAAGGACGTGCATTGCATTTTGCCTTCATGGATTTCCCTCGTTACAAGAAATCATACCACAGTTACCACTGAACTCACTGTTCGGATCTTTTTATATAAATCAAATCAATATACTGTCAGTACAGATATGGGATAAGCGGTCTGAAGCGCTTTATGTTGAAGCTGCATTTCCTAGAAAAACAACTCCCTCCTCCTCTTACAGTGATATAAAAATATCGCTTACAATGTTCACAGCTTTTAGTGAAAATATTTGTTCTACTGCCCTAAAAAGAAGAATGCTTGAGAGATTAAAGAAAAAAGGTAGTATTTACATTTTGGACTTAACAGCAGAGTCATTTTCCCTTCTCAGCTTCATTCTGAGGCTCATGCAGGTCTCCCAGCATAAACAGAAACAGAAAATCTATTTAAAAAGAAAGTAACTGTAATACCAAAGAGACTGATAGGGGGACTTTGGAGCAAGCACAGTATCTTTTAACTGACAGTAGAGCCTTACGGGAAAGTACAACTGCTGTATTTAAAAACAGAATAGAAAACCTCCACATAATACATTATTTTGATTATGTCCTTCAGTTTGCCTCTTAATAAATGTCTGTGCAACAGCTGCATGCACAAGTTTAATATGTAATACACAAACTCTTACTCACATACAAATTAACCTCTCTCCTTCAGCTAGAACAAGTCAATTAATAATACAGTAAGGGCAGAGAGATGTTTTAAATTCCTGATACGGCCTGACAAAGTAGTACTTTGTCTAACATCTGTTTATTGGTAACACGACATACAGAATTACTAAGATACTCTACATGAGCATTTATAGGATATATCTGAAGAACAATCACTATTAATGTTACCACGCATTTTCAACTGTACTTATGATAAATTCAAAGTAGACTATCTCACTAAAAATACTAAAGAGAAAAGCACTTGGCATTTAGTATTTTCTCTGATTTGTTAACATTCCTGGTTGAACATCAGAGAACATTTAGGAGAAGGGTCTTAACTTTTACACACACTCAAAACACTGACTTGTCCAAATGCAGGTAATTAAAAGTAAGCAAAACTTGTCCATGTGAAAGGAAAAAATTCCACAGCTCTGTCATTACTGCTGTGAAACTGACTAGCAGCAATGTACACAGTGTTCCAGCATCGATGTGACATATATTAACCTTCCTGAACCTCTAATTGCAAGCCTAACTCCCACTTGCTACCACCATCAGATTCCAAGTTGTTTTAAAGGTATTCCAACACTGATTCTTTATTTCCCTTGAAAGCCATGAAGCTAGTTACACTCGTATTACGAGATACAGTACATTATAATTTCATTATTTGATAGAAGCAAAGATAGCACTGAGTCATAAAAAAGCAAGTTACTCGCTAAAATTCATACATTATTTTGCCCCCCCAAACCACTTCAGATTTCCCATTAATCCTTCTGTAAGTACAGAGGCATTTCTTATCTGTTATGATCACACTGTATCAAGTATTTTCACACTGCCCTAGAAATAGCTGAAAATCAATCTGAATTGCTGAAAATTCATATAAGCAGGACATTGGTCTAGAAAGCAGTTCTTATTACAGTAGTCCCAAGATAAGTCAACCTTTAAAAATATCCTTGAGATTCAACTGACATAAGACACAACTGAAAAGAATACGCAAGTCGTGTGCCCAAACTGGAACTAGACTTCTTATGAGGTCTAAATAATTAGCCAGATAAACTGTAAGGCAGCATTAAAATAGTTCTTGGATGTTAATAGTAAGTACCTAACCTGCACAGTCCACATCATATAAAACCTTACAAGAAATCAATATGAAATTGTCAACTTCACATCAAAATTACACCGTCACTACAGCAGTGTGCCTTCCCACACACATACCAGTTAGACCTAGCAAGTGCGTGTTAAAGCTGAAATGCTCTGAAGTACTTAAACTGCTTCACCATGGACATGACTTCGCTTTCATCCTGAGCACTTCCACAGATGTCAAACCGGCAAGACTACAGGCAGTTCCATAAAACCTCAGGAAACTGGACTTATCAAATAATACACACGGAAGGCAAATACAGGCTACAAACACCAGGGCACTAAATGAAACCACTGAAATCTATCACCCAGACTAAACCACCACAAAATTATTTTCTACTGGAAAAAGAAACGCTTATGTTTGAAAGCCTTTCCCCCCTCCTTACTAACAATTAAAGAAATCAGTTCTGCAATAACACCATACCGCATCTTGGAATTAAGACTTGCGAGAAGTCCTTTAAAATAAAATAATAAAAAACCCGAATATAATACTCAATTTCGTGCAGCAAACTGCCAGGGCCGTGCCGGGAGCGGCCAGGTACCGGGCGAGCCCCCGCAGCGGGGGCAGAGCCGCCGCCCGACCCCGCCGGGGCTGCGGGCCGGCCCGGGGGGCTC
>VYZM01001989.1:0-111772 GCA_013398915.1 Dromas ardeola | reverse complement strand
GCGCCGCCCCGCCCCGCCCGCCCACGCGCAGGTGTTGGCGGTTGGAGGCAGCCGCGCCCGCCGCCGCCGCCGCTCCCCTCAAGGGCTGGGACCGGGACCGCGACCGGGATCGACCGCCGGCGGTGGAGACGGGACGAGTCCGGGAGCCGGCGGAGGCGGAGGGAGGGCGCCCCCGCCTCCCCCTCCCCGCGTGTGGGAGAGCGGTGGGTGCTGTGGCGGTCCCCAGCCGCCGCCGCCCCGCTGTGAGGAGCAAAGGCGCGGGGAAGGCCTCCCCAAAAAGTCGGGCCGACGCCACGTCCCAGCCGGCAGCACCCCGTCCGTGTGCCTCCTCTCCCCCGCAACCCCAAAACATCCTCCCCGGGAGTCGGCCGAGGGGCCACGAGGCAGTAAAATCACTTGCTGCTGTGCCTGATCTTACCTGCTTATTCCTCTCTGGGATTAGCATGGAATTCAATGCACATCCTTGCTTGCAGCCTTCACGCGTCTTTCTCCGGGCTGTCCTCACTTGGCCCACGCCACTTCACCCGTCCTCAGATACGTTTCCATGTCTGGAAACTACTTAGAAGCATTACTGTCTCGCTGGAGTGCACGCGTTTGCACAAGTGCATACGTATGCACGTTTAGATTATAGCCTGCCACATATACCTACTGCTGTGGCTGTTTCCCAAGAGACTGAGAGGGAGAAGAAAGGCAGGAGACATCACATGACCAGAATCTTAGGGAGGTCCAAGTAAAATTTACTCTTGGTCTAGATTTCCACCCAACCCCAATTGAGTGGTTTTGCTTTCAACCTCTGAGCTGGGGAGAAGGGACTTAAAACTGCAAGAACAGACGGGTGTACATTGCTGTCAGAAAGGTACTGTTTTGCTGCCGTTAAACAAGTCTGCCTATTTGAATGCTGATTTAATCTGACACGAGGAAAGGAAAACTACATGTTGCTATGCATACCAGGTTGTTTTCAGGATGGTGTGATTTTGCATACAGTAGAGGTCACATGGTTCAAAGCACTTTTCTTTAGCTGAATATTTTAGGCTTATTTCTCAGAATTTGCTATGTATCCCCCAAGTTTAACATTAACTAAGTATCTCGACAATGATTATTGGTACGGTCTCTTTGCTGGGATCACTGCTTTGATCTGAAGCACTAGTTGAGTGAGAAGTACCTCCTAACAGAAACAGATTCTTTCTTGTCTTACATATGTGATCAGATGCTGACCTAAATGTAGAGTCTTCACTGAAGGATGTGACGAGCAGACTAGAAGAGGTCTTTTTCTCTAGACTTGCAAGAGCACAAGCCCGAGGAGACTGTACTCCATATAATTGCAGAATAGTACCAGTATGCAGATGGCCTCAAGGTCACACAAAGTGAGTCACGTACGTGGTCTGTCAAGAGGCCACACCGTAGCTACCCTTGTGAAGGTTTTTCAGTAAAGGATGCTACGAGAAAGTCAGTTGCATTCATTGTCATCTTGTAAATAGTGTACCTTTGGAATAAGCAGGTCATCTAAATATCTTCTTGTAACGTACATTTAAAGATAAATTAATTCTGAGTTTCATAAAGATAGTATTTGACACTTACTTAAAACCTTTACTATAAATTAGGGACAGTTTTCTGGAAGATTCCTAAACGGACCCTTATTGTCAAAGTGAGGATGTTACTAAATGCAGCGAAGAATAGAGCGAAGTATGTACTTTGTAGAAGTGGCAGGAGATTAGTTGCATGCAAATTCTGAAGCAGATGGTTGAAATGAACTCAAATTATTACCAGTTGTTGGCAGTGTAACCTGCATGTACACAGGATCATCTAGTCTTCAATAGGAAAAAAACCCCAACAAACAGTGTCCTATTATATCTTTTTCAAATACTCCTCTCTGCCATAAAATCACAGAAAAAAAAACCCACCCAAACCATATACTTTTAAAGTATACTAAACAGAAAAAGAAAACAGCTTTACAAATTTACTAAACACTTGTCACATGGAGAAGGAATACAGCCTTGAATAGCAGTTTGTTAGAAAGGGACACAGAGAAGAAAAAGCAAATCTCTAATAAAAGTAAATCTAGGAGATAAGAGCGCATACACAGCCTTTTGGTCTGACAGAGTCCTAGGGGACACCTCTCCTAGCATGTGAAGGCTCCAGCAAGGCTTAAAGGAGAAGGAAACTTGGGAAATTCAAGGCAAAATGTCAGAGTGGCAATGGGGTATGGAGGAATGTGCATGAGCCACTGAGGTGAAATGCTTTCTGGAAAGCAACTAAGAATAGGGCAAAACATGAAATCCAGGGCCAGTGGGAGGCACCAGTGTAAGAAATAATTAAGCACGGACAAGTGCTGTCACCATCAATCTTAAGGCATGAGTTTGCCTTTGATTAAAGCCAGAGCTATCAAGGTTTTGAGTTCTTTTTGGGTAAGATGGAAAGAGGAAAAACCTCGCTATGGAGTCATTAAAGATTACATGGCATGCCTTATAAGAGCTGTTTATCCCCGATTATTGTCTGAAATACAACTCTAATAAATTACATTTTGCCTATGATCCCTATATTCACCTTATTGTTTCAAATTGATGTTGCTCCACTCTGCCTTGACCAGGGAAGCTCAGCAGCAAACAAGAAAACACCTGCCATGCCTCACTCTAGAATACTAGGTAATGCAATGCCTGTAGGCGACATAGGTTCATGCACAATATAGAGGCTCTAATAGAAATATTAAATTCTGAAATCAATAATTGAACATGCTGCCTGTGTTTTCTTGTGATCACTCTTAAAAATCTTTTTGCACTTAATCAGTGTGAGTTGACCTGACTGTAAAAAGCATAAAACTTACAGAAGAGCTCAGAAAGATACTCAGTTACCTCTTGCACAGATTATTTCTCAGCCTACCTAAAATACAGCTCTGGAGGGTAACACGAGGCTTTTAGCAGTTTTCAGTGGGCCTGTTTCCCCTAAGTCATAACTAGTGGCACCCAGGGTTTGTTATGAAACAGAAGCCTTTGGCCTCAAATTAGCATCGTGCAACATTTGGAACATCAACTGTTGTACACAAAGAAACTTCTGTTTGGGAACACACTAAGTTTTTGCAAGGCAAGGAGTTTCCTTGTTGCACAAAACCTGTAACAGTGTTATGAATAACCAACAATTTTCAACATGCTAGAGATAGGAATCTGCCATGCCCCTGAATACATAATCTAGGCATCATCATCCACAAACAGAATAAATATCAGAGATAACACAGTCCATAGCTCTGGTCTTGACTAAACATGCAAAAAGCACTTCAAGACTGTATACAAACTAGATTCTCCTCATCTTGTTTTACTGCGTAGAAAGACTTATCCCCACCTTGATCTTCTGTTCGTTCTTTCCATTGTGAGAAAGGGAAAACAAACCTGCTCCTAAACCATAATCCTTTCCTGTTTACTCCTCTGTGCAATGGAGAAGTCAAGCAACTAAATGAGGACATAGAGTCTGAGGTCCTTTCATTCTTGTTTCCTAGGACCTAATGAAAATCCGCTGGTGTATCCATTGCTTGTAAAAATTTTTGCCATCTTGCCAATGCTCAGTTCTTACTTCATAGCATAAGAGGTGTGCCTTTTAGAAGCAAATCCACCTCAGAAAATCAGGATATCGTATCACTTTTCAGGAGAGAGAAAGCCAAGTAAAATTAGAATCTGTTACAGGGAATTCTAT
Organism: Dromas ardeola; assembly: GCA_013398915.1. Taxonomy (NCBI): domain Eukaryota; kingdom Metazoa; phylum Chordata; class Aves; order Charadriiformes; family Dromadidae; genus Dromas; species Dromas ardeola. The sequence goes on along the minus strand of VYZM01001989.1, from coordinate 108,091 downwards.
GGGTTTCATTCAGATACTGGGAATGTTTAGTCTCAGTATTTTTCTTACTGGTTTAGCTATTAATTTCAGCATTGATTTCCATGGAGGACGTGTTTAAAGATTTCTTCCCTCACATTTGTGTTCACACAGATCTGAACTTTTGTCAAAAATGTTTTTTGGGTCCACAAAGCTTGAGATTATGTCTTGACCTAGGTGTGTCAGACATATTATATATAAAAAGAGCTGTTTTTAAACCTCCTTTTTTCTGCCAAAGCACGTAATAACATTTCTCTGTTTCTTTTTAAAAACTAACAATACTGATGTTTCTTCTAACAGCCCTGCACTATCTAGTCACATTCGTTACAGTTATCCATTTTCTTCCCATAGCATCTACTCATGAACTGGGGAACCTTTTGGTCTATCCACCATATGATTCAAAGAAAAAAGGTGGTCTGCTCCCACAGAGTTTGCAATTTAAGTATGAAAGACTGATAAGAAACAGAGCAGTCAGCAACCTAGATTGCAGTCCTTGTACAGCAGAAGTCTTACCTGCTGCCTTGATTTTTTTTATCACTAGTTTGTACATCTTGCATAACTACTAAAATCAGTTCAATTTGTGACCTCAGGTAGTCTTTAAAATATTGATACTTTGGTGTTTAATTTGGATATTCTTCCTGGTTGTACTACAGAGGATTTTTCAGACCTCGAATAAGTCACCATCCTTTCATGGCTCGGTTTTTCACAGCTGTAGGTGGGTAACAAATATATTTACCTACCTCAGGCCTGACACAATGCTGAGGGATTTATTCTTGAGTTTCCTGGTGAATATTTGCTCAGAGGGAGTATAGTAGTGAAGTGAACAAGACCTGTAAAACCTCTTCTTGTACGTCACTTATGAAGAGCTACCAAAATTATTGCAGCCATCAGCTCTTTTTCTTATATTTTTCCAGTCTCCTAAATTGACAACATAGCTCCCATCCAGATCAGCAGTTACATCTATTATAAGAACCACTGTTCCCTCTCCAGGGGAAAGAAACTATACCATTTCAGACTCAGGAGACCAGCAATAGCTTAGTTTTCCTACCACTGGCTGTTACATCTCTTTCAGCCTACATGCTTATTATCCCATCTGTTCTGTGAGACAAATGCACAGGGCATAAACACAGCTGTTAATAAACTGCAGAAGCTTTTCTCCACTGGAAGCTATAGATTTCCAAATGACAAGGGAACAAACGCAGGAGTTTCACTCTTATTTTTTTTTTGTCGGTAAGGACAATATAGCAACCTACTGAAAGGGAGTGTGAAGGGTCAGGATGGAAGAAGGACCACTTCCTCACTCCCACCAAAGAGGACCCCACAGTTACTCTTTTCCTCTGACTGCTGCTCTGTCATCCTTCCGCCAGCAGCAGAATCATACAGTACCAACAATAAACTGCAGTTACTAGAGGACAGTAACATGACAACAGCATAAACATTCAACGATCAGCAAACATAAAACCAAGGCCAAGTATTGTTGGTGTGTCTCAGCATGGCTGTGGGCTGCGAACCAACAGTCTCCCGTGATTGGTATATCCAGCACATACCACACAAGCCTTATGAGGATCCCGTAGAAGAGGAGCAGACAAGAGTGACAGAAATTGACAGCTACCTCTGGATAAATGCCTGCCTAAATAATCACCAGACAGGCAAGGAACTGTCAAGAACACCCTCCACAGAGTACCCTACTTGCTTTCTCCAGAGCCAGTGCATATCTGAATAATCATTTCTGGGTGCAGTAATGGCATCCAGCCTGACACATTCTCTCCCTCCTTTTTATTTTTGTTCATCCCACCCTGCCCTTCTAGTAATACTGTCTGTATGCTTTCATTCATGATGGCTAGCGGTGGTGGCAGTGCTGTTCCTCTTCCTAAATCCAGCAGGCAGACCTGCCAAGGCCCTCACAGCTGTCAGAGGGAATAAGAAAACTCAGCAGCAACATTAGTGCCTAGTTCATCATGTGATCCCTTTATGCCAAGCCTGTCAACTTGCTGGCACCATGGCAGCTTTTTGCTGTAATGATGACAGAGAGTCCACAGATCTTAAAAATAGTTATGGGATCTTTTATGTCCAAACAGTCAAATCTTTGTCATCGCCAGCTTTTTAGAAAAGGCCACATAAATTTTTTCCTGGGGTCTTAAATTCAAGTTATTCCCTCCAGCAATAATAGTAGGTGCAACACTACTTCATTGCTTGTGTGCCAGTGACAGTCCCTGAGAACGATGTTTTCAAATCCGCTTAATCACAGTGTCCCAAGCTATCATCTGAACTAAGCATCCTCCAAAGCCAGATGATCTGGACATGAGTAGTAGGCATTTTCCTATCCTGAGATAAAATATTTTCAACATTGTATTTCTTCGATAGTCCTCTCTTCTGTGCATACACAAGTAAATAAGAGCCCAAGAGTCATAAAAACTTTTCCCAGACAGATTCTGGAAAAAGGAAGATTGCACTGGAGAATTCTGAGGAACGTAACTTTTCAGTCTTAATATTTTATTGGTATTAAATGCAAACATCTTACCTTTATATTGCATAAACAGCTGTCTCCAAAAGAAATATGATGAAACAAAATATATCTTTGCAAAACAAATTTCTTACCTTTCTTGAGATCTGACTTACTGATAAGAAGATATTTCAAAAAAATATTCTATCCCATAGTATAAACCTACTTACTGAATTTGTTTGCTGTTCCTGGGGTTTATTTATCATTCCTAGGGCTCTTGCTGCTCTATATCATAGCTTCCTTTGCTACATCTGGTTCATTTACATTTTTTATGATGTTTCTAGAGACTAATGAATCTCACCTATCAATAAATCATCAGTAGATAAATCCTCTGCTTTCTGCATACTTACTTTCCTTCTCCTAGATACTGAAATCACAGAAAATAGGTGTGGTATTAGTTTATCATCTTTGACATTTGCAAAGTTAATTTGCATGTTATATAACTACATGTATATACTACAAATATATGTATAACATGTATATGCTACTTCTTTAATAGGTTGGGTTTATATTTTGCAATTTTAATTTTGATTATTTTGTTTCATCCTGTTGATGTAACCTGAAAACGTTGTCAGGGTACAAAACTGAGCTGACTCCACTGCTGTACGTGTTCTCACCATGAAAGGCCTTGAGAAGCAAAGAATGACCTTGACAGAGACGATGTTTGTGTGGATCTGGGGGAGGGCATTAATTTCATGCTTGCCAAGGTAGGATACATAATTTATTTTGTCAAATTGCCTATCTTCCTTGTTCTTTCTGGTTTAAGCCAAAAATTTTCAGATCTTGAACAAAGGCTTGCAAGTCTCAAGAGCATAACTGACCACTCACTGTTGAAAGTATTAACCACGCAAACCACTTCCAGTGAGTTGCATAACTGCTTTTCAAGGACAGTGCCTTAATCACGTTTATCATGCACGATACTAACAGTGCAGGTCAGATCAGTTAAAAAATACATGTCACTATTTTCTTGTGAATTTCATTAACAAATGAATGGAGCTGCTGCTGCTTGTAGTTTCCTGTCCTCTAGACACAAGATTTGGAGGTGATTTTATTTACAAATGTTAACAACAATTTCATTATTTCAACTTCATTAGGTAGTCTCTGACATCTTAATCGTAAAGCTGCATGAACTGTCTGCTTTATGTTGAAAAGAATAATCTTCCTTTTAATTTCTATCCAAGATAAGAATGTGTATTAACACATTTGCTTATTAGTCACAGAAGTCTTGAGATTATAACTATTTGTTTGCTCTGTTAGCCAGAACAAAGGATCCTTTTCAGGGCGGTAACATACCTTTCAGTCTACAGTAAGAACTACTGCAGGCTCCTTTCTAATAACTTCTTTCACCCTCTGGATCATCCCCATGTGTATTTTAAGTATGGAGAGTTACCAAATTTGAAAATAAAATGCAGGGTGAAGAAGCTAAATAAAGAAACTAGCACCTTCTCTTATTTTTGAGCTCCTAACCCCAAAACTTTCTGAGTTATTCCCAAATTCCTTCGTATGTTTTAACTCCCCATGTTTACTATGAATTTTGACAATATATATTTCTTCTTTTTTGCAGAGAACTCAGATTTATTTGGGCTTAGTTCAGTGGAAGCACTTACACATGATTGCAGCAACATTTTATTTTAAGTATGAGGAAAGCCCAGCTTTCCATGTCAGTTCAGGCAGGCATTAAACTTATTAAACCCTAAGAAAAGAGTTTAAAAAGGGTACCTTTCATTTGTTAAAACAGCATCATAGTTCAGGTTAATCCTTTATTCTTTTATCCTGCCACTTAAATTTTAATAGAGTAGATTAGATTAGATTGCCATTCACTGCATCATTAATCAGTACATAGCTCTCTTTTCTCCCTGACTAATAGAGTCCCTGTTCTTTTCCACATTTCCAAGAATTCCCTCGTCTTTTTAAAACTCAACTTTGTTTTGGGGAGTCTTCAGTCTCAACACAGTGGTCAGATATATACTCCTATAGACCACTATACATGCCCACCAGAAACTTGTCTTTCAGATTTTGAAGGATTTGGAGTAGTATATACACTACTATATGAGAGTTTAACTGTCAAAGAACATCACAGCTCATTTTTTCACCATTCTAAGTTATTCAATGTTTGAAGGAAGCTGAAGACCATCAGAAAAGTATCACTTGAGAAAATTATGAAAGAAGAATGTAGACAATTGGAAATGCCTGCAGAAAGGCAAAAATCCTGTTTTTCAAACCCAGAATTTCCCCTAATATGAGTAATATAAAGCAGCTTATTTACGTCTAAAATAAAACAGGACTATTTCTCTAACTCATGTGAATTTTCTTTCCCTTAAAATTATATTTGGTTCTGATTTTCCATTATAAAACTCTTACTAATGACAGCATATTAGAGAGGTATGTAACATAAAGTTCTGTCTCCTTCCTCCTTCCCTCTTTTTTTAAAGTACTGAAAGAAGAGAAGCTACATTCCAATGCATTTTGATGATGTCATGAAAGCCAAAGTTGTAGCTATAAAAAGAAAATATTTCTATTTCCCCTGCCCCCAACAAAGCATGAGATAAATAGCTACTATTTGGAATAATGAAGATTCATATCTGAGACTTAGCCTAGCTTTATAACTCTGTCAATTACTTTGTTGAAAACTATAACCAAAGGTAGATTTGATGTCAGATGCATGTTACAGACCTGCATGAAGGTGTTTGTAGTCTGTGTTGGTATATGGAAAGGCATTCCAATCATCTTATTTTAGTAATTGTACCACACCAAAGACAACAAAAGCTGTCCTGAGACTGAAGTGTATGATGCTTTCAAAGCATGTTCATTGTGAGTATTCAGAATGTCATAGGTCTGAATTCCACTGATGTCTTGCATTCTAGTCTTGCTGCAGAAGATGGGAAGGTATGAATGAAAATTTTGCCAGTAAGCCCAAGCATACCATATTATTTTCTGAGTATTTTGACATTCATTGATCTAGAAGACGATATACAGAGCCTCCAAAATTACAGAGGAGAGACAAATTCTGTCCACCTCTCCTCTGCAATCTCAGCTAAGCTTTTGTCCAGGTGGCTTAACTCCAGTGACGGGGGAAATATGCTGTTATCACTGCTAAGGCCCCTGTGCTCGGTGAAGGCAACATCTGCCTGAAGCCCTCTCTTGCCCAGAGCTCAACTTTAAGGGTTCTGGATCTTGTCCCTGTGCAAAGTTCAAGTTTAGAAGAACCTCTTAAAAAATCAAAAGCATTTTTATCTAAATGATGCAAAGATAAATCAAAATACTGTGTCATCCTCCCATGTGTCTAAAGAAAGCTGTGTGGCACATTGTATTAATGCTGATATGAGCATCTACTTAAGCAAAGCATTCATTGCAAGGTGCAAAGTGTTAAGGTTGCCCCACACCATTAACACTCTAATTCTCTGAATATACAGGCTTTATTTGTATAAAAGCAATTCCTAAAGCGCAGACAAGTGAAACAACTTACCATTATACAGAAAACTCATGGCCTAAGCCGGAAGTGAAATCGGATGACACCATCTACTGTGGTCACTAGGAACAGGCATATCTCCTTGTGGAAGGAAAAAGGACTTAGGGGGCTTCCTTGTCATGGCTTGGGCTTCCTCTTTGCCTCAGCAACAAATGTTTTGAAGAGAGATATCTAGTGCTCCGTTCACTGCTTCTTAGTCTAAATGCCATGGCTTGCAGTAGGTTGGCTAAATACTGTTTCTTTTGGATTCAAGCATCAAAATACTCTTACCAGAATCCTTACAGACTCACTTAGAGCCAACTATGTTTTACTCTCTTTGCTGCAAACATATGTACTTTTCCCACAAATTAATAGAAAGTCATCCAGGACTGAATTAATTAGTCTAGGACATTACGTTCTACATCACTTATTCCCTCTTCTAATTACAGTAAAAACCCCCCCACATTAATGTTTTTAAGCTTTAATATTTTTTTATAACATGAGTCAGATAAGGGGGTTTGTGGCACCATGACAGTGAATCGGACAGCTTTCTTCACTTCAAGAAGATGCACAAAAATTACAGCACCTATCACAAGACTCATTGGACAATGGACACGTTTCAATTTTCTCTAGGTCCAGGTAGCACCCACGACAAAGCGGCTAGGAAGTCTGCAGGATAAAAAGGCTGTGGTGGTCACGCCCTCCCTCCTCTTTGCCTGCACTGGGCTCAGCAAAAAGCAAACTGAGCTGGCCAAGAATGAGTTGATTCAGCATGCTGTGCTGAAAAGGCTCTTAAGCTGTTCCAGACAAAACTATGAGGAAGGATGACAGCGACAACACCATCTATCCTTCAGGCTAAGTGACTCTCCCCCTCCCCGATCCCAGCTTTGGACTGCTGCCAAAATGAATCATCTCTACTTTAAAATATGCTGGGAAGTCCATGTCTGGCACAGGTTGTTCCTTAGTTCTTTCTAATTGTCCTCCATGGCTGCACGATCTATTGAAATTTGCAAGTATGGTCTATATTGTAGCACAGAACAATGTGTGACTGAACTTCAGGTAAAAGGGCTGGATCTTGTTTGCTATTACATTCATTTGTATAGTGTGATCCAAAGTTAAAACAGGAGGAGGTGAAAGCTAGTGAGAACTGGTTGTGACTGAAGTGCTTGCTTCAGAGAATTTTGCTCTGCACTGCTTGACCTACAAATACATTCCCTATCCCCTGTACTTATTGCTTCAGGCTTTTTCTTTGGTCTTGTCTGTACCAGAGAAGTTGCAATGACTTAACTGAATCGGTTTCTAAAGGAACATATTTAAATCAGAACAATCCTTTGTATGAAGACTCGGAGCCCCCCTGAGTAATTCCCAGAGATAAGACCTTTTATTTAGTGTCAGCAAAGTCTCTCATTTAATTTTTTTCATCAACAGATCTCAAAGCACTTTATAAAGTAGGTCACTGCCATTTACTCTGTTTTGCAGATGGGGAACAGATGAAATGATTTGCCTACTGTGGGCAAGTAGAAAGCTGGGAATAAAAACCTGTGTCTGCCCAATTCAGTGTTTCAGCCACAAAGCCACATGGGGTTTTGAAGTTTTCCTGCTGTGATCACATTTCCTTTGAGGATCACATTTCTGCTACCCTTGTAATGATGTACCAGTGATTTCATGGTAATCATAATCAACTTGAAAAAATACAAAATAATAGGTCTTATATTAGGTTTTTTATACAACGTTAGCTCCTAACAGAGCCTCCATCTCTTAAAACTTACTTTTTGCCATGCAAAAAATATTGGAAGCATCTGCAAAATGCCTAGAGTCTGTCTTTCTCCATCAAAGTCAGGCCACAGAAAATTCACTCCAAAGTTATGTTCAGATGATAAATAAACCATCTTACAGCCAAAATAGAGTGCTGTAGCAGAATATAAGTCAGCCAAAGTGTGAGCATACAACTAATTTAACAAGGATCAAGAAGCAATAAAAATGGTTGTGTTGAAACACCACTTCATTTTCCATCCAGCCTTCAGGTTGCAGAGATAAGCTTAGTTTACATTTTCAGTAAGGCTGTCCTAACACTGAGCTATCAGGTAGTGGGCTGCTGGTGGGTATTTTTTCAATTAAATGTTCTTCCTCTGTCACTGGAACCTGAGAGGTGTTGTGACATCTCCGTCCTTGGAGGTTTCCAAGGCTCAGACAACACCACAACTGACCTGATTTAATACTGGCAATACTCTTGCTTTGAGCAGGAGGTTGGACTAGATAATCTCAAGAGAACCCTTCCAAACAACATTCCAACAGTCCTGCAATTTTAAACTTGGTGTGTATGCAATGGATCTTACATTTGGATTGTCCTGTAGTATCTGAAAAAAGCATGAAAATGGATGAGCTCTTGAGAATTGCCAAGTTAGTAAAATTCTTCATCTCAGACAAATGGAAACACTTGATTTGCTATGGTATGCTGTCTGTTATGCTAAGAGAGGAATTATTCAGATTTTTATATTAGCTAAGTCTTGTATTACATGTAAGGAGATTCTGAAGCATTTTATTAATAGGTTGCAGTCATTAACCCAGTTTTACAGATGAATAAGAAGGTGAGTTCCTGTTACAGATGATAATTAGCCCTTTTCTGGATTCTGGTTTTCATCTTTCCCTTTGCAATAAAAGAGAGAAAATTGCAGATTAGCATAGGTGATTTGTAACCTTTTTCTTTGTCTTACATTTTTGCCCAGTGCTTCTAAAGGCTACTAACTTGCAAGAAAGATCCGATTATGGGAAAGGTACCACAATCTCATTTTATTATCAATGCCTTATTAGAACTGGGAAGACATTTACTTCTTTTGTCACAGGGAAAAATCCAAAGAAAGAGAAGTGCAAACATCCATGTTATATGCTATGTAGGGTATGGTAGTCTGAAGCTACCATTTTCACATTAGCATTACTGCTAATTAGATCCAGACAGAAAGGGCTAAGAGAAGCATTTTCTACCTAAGAGTGTAATCACATCTCAAATGGTGTTTGGCATATAGTTATTTGGTTACATTTGTTTGGGCAAAGAAGCCCTTTAAGGGTTCTGATAAAGGTCTAAATGCCCTGTTCTGCTGTTTTCTAATTATTTTTTTCTGTGCATTTATTTATTTCATATTATACTACATAAATTGATCCCATAACAATTAGAACTGAAAGAAATGTCTTATCAGAACAAAATATTTCTGTTGATTTCAGATGAATTGTTTCCCTCAGACTTTTCACTTGGAGTGTTAATTCTGAATTCAAAACAAAGCCATATTTTGAAATGAAGAAATCCTTCTGCTGGTGTATTCCTGTGCTCAGGTCTGTTACTAGACACATTTGCAAGACTCTGTAGAGTTCTTACAAACAAGTGAAATCGTGGCTTCCTTTAAGTCATTTGGAGTTTTCACTCTGACCACAGTGGTAACCTTTGTGTAGAAGTATTATTTTTTAAACAAACGAGGTGCTTCTGTTCAAGGCCTTTCTTTGGGGAGACCTAAAATATATTGGGTTTCAAACATTTCTATATATCGCTGTACAACTGCGAACAATCTTTGTGTACTGCTGAGTTTTCCCAGAGCAGCTGATAATGAACAGTTGCTGGAGCAACAGAATTAGGATGGACATTTATCAAAGCTATCAAAGTTATTTTGCTTAGAGTGAAAGTTAATGGTATTTATTCAGTGTCTCCTGCTAAGCTCATTCACAGAATAGTATCTTACTAGAAGAAATATGCATAAATCAAGACAAAATTGGAAGCAGACAGTATCAACATGAGCACATTTGAGTTCTTGTTAAGCATAGATTCATGGTGGTTATTTTACAACTCTAGAAATCATCACTTCAGACACACAAAAGTTGCAAAATGCTAAAAAGACAAATTCAAAGTCCTGGGGATTTTTTCCTTTTTTTTTCTTTTTTTTTTTTTTTCTGAAAAATAAAATTATGTACATAGCAACAGATCCATATTAGGCATATTTTAAGATGTTAAGTCAAGGGTCCTGCTGATTTTTGTTGCTACAAAAAGCATATGTCATCCTTTTACGTAACTGCTCACAGTACCATGAAATGAAGAGCAGCTGACAAGCTGTCAGCTCATGCATCTGACATGACTTGATACATCAAGAAAAATGCATATGCAATAAGTTAAGTGAAGCTTCAAGTTCAAGAATCTTATTTTTGTTGGAAATTCTGAAAGATACTTTCAGAAGGGAAGAGGAAGTGCAGGCTTTATGACATTTATTTAAAGAAGAATGCAGTACAGAAAATAAAGGTGTACATGTGGAAGAACTTGCTGCAAATAAAAATTTGCAGGAATAGGCCATGGATTCTAACTGTTCACATTTAACTTTTCCTAAAATGTTGGTGTATGAAGAAAGCTCATTTGTTGCTTCATTTTAAATTAAATAAACTTATATTTCTTAGTAGCCTCTTTTACTTTGGGTTGGGTTTTTTTTAATATGAGTGATTTTTTTCACCACATAGAAACCAGAAAGTTTTGGGAGAATAAACCTCCAAACACTGGCCCTGAAGAATACATATATTCTCCTTTCTGAATCACAAGCTATGTCCCACTCAGATTCTGCACTCTGATCTGGGTTATCTCTGCATCCAAAGTGGATTCCCATAACACATGACTAATCTGTTGGGAGCAGATCTGTTCAAGACATTACCAAACTTCTGAGCCCAGCGGCTTGGTCTCAGCATCCCAAAAGTTTCTGTCATCACAGTTGTGTCTATTCTGTTTCTTATATGGCTCGTCTAAACCAAAGTTGTGCAATGACCCTGCTTAAAAACCCGACAAACTCTGCCAAGGGCGCTGACTCCTGAGCAGACATGGGATGGCTGAGGCTGGCCACTCAGGACGCTGCTCTCCCTGCATGGAGGGACGAGCTGCTCAGAGATCAGCTGCCACAATACTGTACATTACAATGTGGCATTTGCCTTCAAGTTTTGCTGTAAACCACGCTGGTTCAGCAGCTTGTTTGTGTACATCTCAGCCATCCCTGCAACTGGGGAGTGGCAAATGAAATTGTCAATACTGACCTTGGTCAGCTATCTGGAGGTATGCTTTCCCCCTTGGTGAATTACAACCCTTTTCAAAAGCCACTCTTTTTTTCGCAATTTTTTTGAGTCAGATCATAAGCACACTTGGTTTAAAGAGCAGCCACAGCAACAGCTACTGGCACAACAGAGGAGATGGCAGAAACAAGGGGCCATGTCTGATAACCTTGACAACAATATTCTGTCTCGACGGAGTCCTGACGTACAGCCACACCCCTGCTCTAATATGACAATTCCGTCCACTTATTGCAAATGTACGCATGCAGCCGTTGTTATCTGCAGGGAGATATGCCCTGCTGTCCCCACCCTGATAATGTCACCTTCCGTCAGATGGGCCTTACAAACATTCTTGTCCTCTGCGCAAGCTCTTCCCAGTGCAAACCTCGTTGGTGCCCATGGCACATGTGTGTGAAGGATGGCAACTGTGGGAGACCCTGGCATGACCAAGTCCCAGAGGAGTTCAGTAGAGAAATTGGTGGGACGAGGTTTGGGGGACCTGGGATTTTTCTGGAGCTCTGCATAGACTTACCCCTTCAACCTTGACGTGCTGTCCAGGAAGGGATACCCATTGATACCCAGCTGTGGCTGCCACGCTAGGGACATTTTGATGGGCGGGGTTTGAAAGAACTGAGAGCAGGGTGTGCTGGCATAAAGCATGTTAAGTAGCCAGGTGCCTTCCCTCTGAAGAGAAATGATCCACACCGGCTGGACACAGCCCAGCCTGCCTGCAACAAAGCAGTGGGACACTGAGACATCACCCCCATTTCTGTCCAAACCACTTCTAAACCTCCTTCTACCCAACCACAGTAACAAGTAAACAGAGGTAAGAAACAGAGAGTCTGCTTGCATTTTATGAACCCGTCACATAAGAACCATATGTGCAGAGTTTTAATAGTTCAGTGGCAGAGCCCTCAAGATCAGAAGCGTAATTTCTTTCCTAACATCTGAACTGTGTAAATAAAGGCCATGACTACAGGCATTTAAATGTAGATCAAAGTCTTAGTAACTTGAAGACATGATGCACAAAAGAATTAATTTATCTGGGACTGGAACATCAAAGACCTTGAAGAAGGCAACAGATGACTGTCACCACAGCACCGTTCGCATTTGTAACTTTTAATGTTTCCCTCTGTAAATAAAAAGAATGAGAAAACAATCCAGTTTAATGACTGCAGACAAAGAAATTGCCGTACCTGTGTGCTTTGGAGTGACAGGGAATGCTCTGCCCGTGGCAGTGGCAGGATGCTGAGGGCCAGCACAGCTCACTGAAAAGGATGGGCAGGTCCGTGTTGTAAACGTACCGATAGCTACGTACCAGTACCTATGACACTGGCACCAGCCACAAAGCACAACATGTTTTCTTTTGCTCTAGAAAGCCATGAGACAAAGGCAGCTTGGCAGGCCAGTTACAACAGCCAGAGGATATGTGTTTTCCTGCAGCACCTCCCCTTCTTTTGGGTTTTGACTTAGTGATGCGGTCTGGTTGCCTAAGCCCACGTTCATCACCTGAGCTATCCCATCAGCCTCCTGCGAGGTGACAAAGCCCAAGGGATCTCAGGTACTTGCTGAGAAAAATCTTGAGATATTTGAAGTCCCATCAAGATTTATCAGTTACACCTCACATCATGTTCTTGCAATTATAGTCACAGATAAGCATTAGTCTCATATCAAACTCGATGGCAATGATATTAAAACGTATATTTTGCAGCAACGCCCCTCCTTCCTAATTTTCCAGCAGCATTTAAAAGGAAATGTAAATGGATAGCAATGCCTGTTGCCAAGGCAGACTAATTTGTCAGTTGCCTCAGCGTTGTGAAACTGATGTTGTGAAACAGCAACCGAAAGAAGCCTAGCCCAAGACACAAAAGGGGCGATTTGTGCTACTAACTTGAGAAAGAAAACTGTCCAGACACTTTAAAAATAAATAACACACTGGGATCTTTTAACTTATTTTTGTAATTATTGCAAACTGCATGCTGATTTCAATTCTTTATACTGTACAAAACTGCCAGCAGTGAAACTTGGCAGGGAATTAGCAGCTGAGAAAGACAGAGAAGATGAATCATGATCATACAGATACAGCTTTGCACGTACTTAGCGCTGAATGTTGTATATTTTGTAAATGCAGAATAGCCATGTAAAATTTCAGCATTCTTCCAGTTACAATGCATTAATGTATTTTAACAACCTGTAATACAGCACAGTTCTTCCAGAGCCATTTTGGAGATCAAAATTCAAAGATCTGCAAAGGTATATGCATTATAGAGTTCCTTAGAGCAATCATTACTTTGCAAGTAATGTGTGAAGGAAGAATCCTGTGTTTAGACAAGCTGAACTGATTTCAACAAGGATTAAACTGGTTTAAAGGTACGCATGCTCTGGGTCTACACTTCTTAAAATTAAGCTAGTTTTAAAGCCTACTAAGATCTATATGATCTGTACAAACACTCATCAGATGGGTGCTGTCTCTCTCCCAGAAGTGTAAAATGAGGAAAAACATGCTTTTTAAAACACGCGAGAATAAAGCTGTGTCTACATATGATACTTTCTTCACTGTATGTAAGAAATGATCAAGGGGGTTGATAATGTATCCTTTACTCACATGAATCACTCAAGACTACCTACTTAGAAAAATCAAGTTCAAAATATGTCTCTAGCATGATATTCTTCTAAAAGAAAATGAAAGATTATTGAGACTAGAGCCGCAAGTCTTCTTTTGATTTCACTTGTTTTTATCATTTAAAGCTCTGTAATTTTTATGACCGATTCATAAAGTCTCTGGAAATATGCCCTCTAACACTTGGAATAATAAGAAGAGGAAAAAATATTTAAAAAGATTTGATACATGGATTTGAGTTACTATTTGTTTCCTTCTTTTATAGCTTCATACAGAGGTAGTGAATTAAGTAAAGTGTTAAGACAAAAGTCAGTGATGGCTGACCACATCTGAAAATAAAAAGTTAAAGGTACTGGTCATTTTGCAGGTGATTATATTGGGTTAGAATAACTAGATAGGTTAGAATAATTTCTAGTTCAGCTCTGGGGTAAATCATAGTGGTAATTAAAAAAAAGACTACTGTCTAATTTCTAAATGCCAATCTTCTGTTTTTTAAGGGCCACACATGTTCATCTGTACTGCTATATAGCTGACAGTCTGAGGCTAAGGAATGATCATGAGAAGAGATAATCTTTCTAAATGAGAGGTCAAGAGTCTTCAGGGCAGGAAAGGACTGCAGCAGTAGCACTGTATTCAGAAACTGGTACTATTTTCATGTAACCTGTGATGTACTGCTTCGATAAGGGAGCTTCATAGTTGCTCCAGTCAGAATAACATAGTACTTTTATTAAACCATGAGATGGCTTTATCCAAAAGAGGTTTGGAGCCTAATTTAAGTCATTTATTTTCTGCCAAACCATGTATAGCTTTTTGGCATAGAAGGGAAAATTTCAGGCTTAATGCATCTCTTCTCAACTTGTTTCTCATTGTACCAATTATCCCAACAGAAAATTGTGGGAATAATTATCTTCATGTCCAGAAGAACAAAATAATCAAAGCAAGGTGCTTTTTTTCATCCCAGGAAAACACTTGAAAACAATTTCTTTTTGAGGCAGTTTGAAGCACAAGAAAGCCTTATGTTCAGGGAAAGGAATTTACAATTTATATAAGATCAGACAGTTCTTACAGCACGTTGCTGCTACACAGCATGTGGTGCCTTGTCTGAACTCTATTGTTAGACCATACTGGCTTTGGCTCTGCTCCTCTATAATGTAACAGATTCTGTTAGGGGCAGAGGGACAGATTAGGGAATATCTCTCTTCATTACAAAGTTTGGAATAAAATTTGCATTGGAATGAATGTGAAAACATATCCCTATGGCACTTATATTAAAGGCAGAGGAAGGTTAATTTTCCATTAAAAACATAAAGTAACACATGGGTATAGATATGGGAGAAAGCAGCAGTGTTTAATCTAAATAGAAGTCTTTTTTATATTAATGTGATTGTACAAGGTGAAGCATACTTTCCTGAACTCAAAAAGAGCATACAAAGTTCAGGATCTCACATTTGGCCGAGATGTATTTTGCATAATACTAAAAACAGCTTACGAAAAGTTTTATCACTGCCTCATGTTGTTGGAATGAAATAAATTAGCTGGCACTCATGGTAATATCTGTGCTGGAAGGCCTCCTGATGTCCCATTGTTTGAGGAACACTGGGTAGGTTATTCGACTGGCCATGAAAGTTGTCATATCACAGTTACTTAGGAAGTACTTACTACATAGGCACCTGCAGAGCTTAACACGACCCTGAAAAATCTTTAAAATTGTCTATGAATCTGTTATAGGACTTAGATCATCAGGTCCTGAAGGATAACAGAGCACATTATACGTGGATTTCTTTAACGTGATTTGAAGGATCTCCGGCTAGCTGGAATTTCATTGCAACAGAATATTTTCTCTTTCAAGAAACTCATCACTCTCATCAGGTTGATCCTACTCTGCTGAAAGCACTGCTGAGGACATCAGATACACCCGTGCATACCACGTTCCTAGTAGCGGTGAGCCAGGGGGAGCAGAGTCACTCTCCTGGACTTTAATTTACCTGATGTACTTGCGTGATTAAGCATCATTAGTCCTTTAGTTGACTTGAAGTAAACCCCTATGCATTTGCGTTTCAATATATACAATGAAAAAAAAATATCTGGAAGCATGTTTGAGTATATCTATTACAAAGTTACACTTCAGATGACATTCTTGCGGGCTTGTGGACCTGAACACTGGAAAACTTGGTTCGACATGTGTGTGATTATACAATCGTGTGCTGCTGTAGATGCAAGGCTGTAGCAAGGGCATCATGCACCCTCGCTAGGATGTCATGCACTTATCACAGAGAAGACGGGGTAGCCCTAAGAACCAGAGGCTTATGCTGAGCTGCAGGATCATGTGCCTATGCTGTGTTCTGCGGTTCATCTTATTCTGTCCTTAGACAAGAAGTTACCTCAGGGCCTTCAATGCCCTAAGCCACCCCAGACCAAATCAATACTTAGGGGAGAAAGAAAAGGAGGAGAAAACACAGCACAGATAAAGGCAACTTTGAGGTGATAAAATGCCAAGAACAGAAAAGCAAAAATACATGACTGGAGACAGAAAAGCAGGCAGACCAAAGGTCTGAGACTTATCTTTTGTAAGCGAACACGTATTATTTCTGCATGGTTTGAACCTGTGTGCTATGATCACAATCATATGTTTACAAAATTAGGGGTGTTGTTTGCCTACACTTTGAGGGGCAAGTCTGAATCCTAGTAAAAGAGAAAAGTGATGAAGAAGATATAAAAATGTATCATATTCACACCTATTGTGTATTTGTTATTTTCCTTTGATTGATCAGAGGATGCAGTTAAAGTGTTAAATATTTTCTCTTCCAGAATTTAGTAGAAGGTATGATCATCATGTATTACTTTTAAACTGTAATAAGAACTCACAGAAAGCCTTTTAAAAATGTAAGTGCTGTCAGAAACTTATACGAGCGTCAGCAGTAAAAGCTGTAAGCACTACAAAACAGGCCACAAACAATCCTTATGATTAATTAGAAATGTTTTATTATATGAGAAAACAACATAATCTACTAAGGATGTGAAAACATGAAATGCTTGTGTTTGTGCTTTTTGCTTAATACTGCCTTCTTTGACAAGAATGGTCTACTTAGCTCTTAGAGTGGGAAATTTCATAGTCTAAGTATCTCAGGCAGGAATTTCCTCAAATCTCAGTGACTGACTGTGGAAGCGTTAGACACACACTTGAGTTCCTTCAGACCAGTCCTCTACATCTTTGCATTAATTTAGAGACCACTGATTATTATGAGAACCACAGTAGTAATTCTATATGAATCGGAATTTTATCTTGCAGCCTTTTTTGAAGATCTGCAAGCTAACCAGCCCCGCAAAATGGAGACAGCCTTGCATTTCTCTTCTTTGAGATAATTTGTGTGTTATGAAATACGAAACAGAGTTCACACTCATCCAGGTCTGTCAATACCAAAATCAAGTGCCTCAAAAGCAACTGGGATAAAATAACGCTGCGTGACCAGTAATAGAAATGACATGTTGTTAAAATGTCACCATATGTTAGTATTTTGTACACTTCAAAAAACAACATTCCAGCCTTTACAGGATGAAAAATAGAGACATTTGTTTGGCTTTCAAAATGTCATTTTCAATTCCCCACCCATTAAAAAAAAAATGAAAGTTTTAAATTAGTTCAGAAAGGCATCATGTTTGCCTTTTAGTTAAGAGCTCTTTGTCAGACAACAGCTAGAAAATTTTCTGACAACTGGAAATTGTCAACGAGAGGAACCCAATAGCCTGACATCTATTTCTATCTCTTGGATTTATGATTTGAGAAAAACTGCCTCTGCAACTCTCTGGTTTCAGACCACTGGCTCCTGGAGTGAACCTTCCCTGGTACACTCTGAGGAACGAGGGATGTCATGGAAACAAATCAGACCAAAACTGCAAATCTGTAATTTCCTCAAAGCCCCTTCTCCCTCAGTCTCCTCCTCAGTGTCTCTTATTTTGCATGATATTAGAGATTAAACTGGACCTTTTAGGGGGCCAGCGCTGGGACTGGCAGGGATCCCTGGCCTCAAGGCAATGGTTCTGTTACTGGCAAATGTGACCCAAGGCCACACCTTGAAAAAGAAATGAAACGAGGAGCCTATCCGGCATCAGTACAGCTGAACAGATGAATGGCTAGGAAATGAGCAAGTCCTGATAATTATTTATGAGTCATTCTTGTAATTAGGTAAAAATAGTAGACTGCAGACCCCTTAAAAGCCAACTGGGGGAAGCCCAGTTTTGTACTTGCACAGAATAATTGCAAGGCACACAAAAGGAGATTGAAAGACTTTGTACCCTATGGACATATACGCAAATCCCAGGTGAGAGCCTGTTGTTGACTCTCTGCTGGGAGACATCCAGCCATGTTTTTCAGCCATTATCAGCCGTAACAACGTTTTTGACTGTCAAACCAGTGACTCCGCTGATGGTTTCCAGCACATCCAAGTACTGAACTACTGGCAGTTTTATGACCAGATCAGACCCAGGGAATGAGATTATGAGGCAAGGCACCAAGGACTATGCAGTATCTGTTCTCCCTCCCCATGCAAGTGTTGGACCATTTGGGCCCTTCTTTAGTGCCAAATGTGCTGGTGCTGCAGCCTTTCCTGAGGTAATTCCTAAGGCTTACGACTGCCTGTCAACATTTTGATCCACATTTGAAAAGGCTGTATGATTTCAGGTTTTCAAATATGTGGTTACATTCACGCACCTAAATCCGTATATAGCAATTAAATAAGTAGCCTGATTTTTAGAAATGAATTCATTTGATCTTTGTATTGCTCACAGTCAGTAGTCCTTGAGATTAACATCTTATATGAGAAGAGCCTGTTTTTTAAAATAACTCTGTTACAAAACTCTGTTACAAAGCACACTCACTGTGCCTGGAGAAGAGAAGGCTCTGGGGAGACCTTACAGTCACTTCCAGTGCCTGAAGGGGGCCTACAGGAGAGATGGGGAGGGACTCTTTATCAGGGAGTGTAGCAACAGGACGAGGGGTAACTATTTTAAACTGAAAGAGTGGAGATTTAGATTAGATATTAGGAAGAAATTCTTTACTCTGAGGGTGGTGAGGCACTGGAACAGGTTGCCCAGGGAAGCTGTGGATGCCCCATCCCTGGAAGTGTTCAAGGCCAGGCTGGATGGGGCGTTGAGCAGCCTGGTCTAGTGGGAGGTGTCCCTGCACATGGCAGGGCGTTGGAACTGGATGATCTTTAAGGTCCCTTCCAACTCTAACCATTCTATGATCCTATGAAAAGCCTCTGTAGATTATTTTTCAAGTGTTTTGCCTGTCATTAAGGAGCTAGATGGGATTATGCGTAACACTAAAATTTGTGACAACCTTTGGTTACATTTAAGCCCATAATACTACTTTGATTCAAATATCTTAAAGTGTTAATACGGGTTAGTCTGCTCAATTCCAGTCCTCACTCAGGCATGTACAACCAGACTGTCATTTGCATTTCTCTGTCCTACAGATAGAAAGTGCAAGGTTACATTATTTATAGCTTCCCCTTCTAACCAAGGACGTTTAAAACAGACATAAGGACAGAATTAGCTAGTTAACTCTTAATAAAAACTCCACTGTGTGTATATACCTGCATAAAAGCTATCTATTAAAATGCATTTTATTTTTGTTAACTGAAAAATTAAGCTTAAAAAAATTAGAGAGCAAAGTAAGTGATGACAGTTTATACCTGTTACCCAGCAAGGAACTAATAATCCTCATGCCTTCCTTGAAATAGAGTGAGAGGTTCGGTAGGTCTATGGGAGATGACTGTTATTATTTGCTTTATTGTGGTGCTCGAGTGCTCCAGCTGAGATGTGAGTCCCACTGTGCTACCAGAAATAGTGAGGCAATCCCTGCCCCAAGAGCATTTTCAATCTCAAATTGCAAAGGTACAAGGACTGGGAGACGGTCTGCGCTCCCCCTGCTAAACCCTTGGCTCCCCACATCATGGGGTGGTTGAGCTGAGTCTCCCCAGGTGTCCTTCACTGTCCAGCTGATGAACAGGACTCTGTGGTCTGGGTGACCACATCAATGCTTCATGTCTGCAGCACAGGCTTTCTAGGTGTCTGGCCAAATGAGTGCTTCAGTTCATTGCTTTCTCTCTCCAGGCAGCTGACTCGCATGGCACATTAAGCAGCTCGAGAAATATGTAAATCAAACAACAACTTCTTTCACATTTTTACAAATTTGGGTTCAGGACTCTGAAAGCAGGATCTCTACCAACCAAACAGTTTGGGATCCTTTCTGTCTCACTGACTTTCTGAAGACAATTTATCTCCTAAAATGTATGATCTTTCTGATCTTGTTTTCCTCTAAGAAATTACGTACCTTTCATTATCTTAAATCTTCAGATAACTCATTAAGCTCATCAGCTGTTTTGTTGGTTAGTTACTTCTCCAGAGAAGTTCAGATTTAAACTTCATTTGTCTTGAGCCACCTCTTTAAATGAGGTTGTTTCCATGTGAAGAAAGTTCTCACAACTACTCACCTCGCACATATCCACTCAGTACATATCCTAGATAATTTCCATGCAACACTGAAGCCTCTACATCAGGAATCACGCAGGAATCAAGAGAAGCCTTTTAGCATTTCTTTGTCAGAACAAAACCCATCTGCTCACGAGCTGGGCTCACACAAGGAAATCTTATTTTACAATAAATAATCTAGCTCACTGGCCATTTATCTTGGAGCTCTCTACTGCACATTATCATCCTACTAAAATTATGCTAGAAACCCAAACTCCACAGTGACTGTAAGTGACAAAGCATCTTTCTGTAATAAATTTAAAGCTACCAAGCTACATGCTTATGTGTGTGCTCAAAAGCAGAAAAACACGTGGTGATCCCTTCCAACAGCCTTGATGAGGGCTCAAGTTGTAGGGAGAAATTTTGGGACAGTTTCTGTGACAGCCTGGTTCCCCCACAAAGCCAGATGGTCTGTGTAGTCAAATTTAAACCTGAGGCTATGTTGTTGAGCATAAAAATATTTTTATGTTGTAACATTTCTTTTAAAATTGCTAATCTGTGATGACAATTTGTTTCCTCCCTCCTGATTTCTTCACACAAATTTCCAATCACCATGAACAGTGTTGTGTTGCAAGGAAATACTTTTAAGGATGAGAGTTTCTTATATATCTTGCACACAAAAAGAATCAAATGACAATTTTAAGGCAGTCTAAAGAAGCTAAATAGGAAGTCTGTTTTCTATTAAAAATTACAGTAAATACCAAATTCTATTTCGAAACATACCCCAACGGCTGCTTAATAGATGCAGATTTTGGACCATCAGAAATTATTCTTGTGTCTCTTATCCATACCAGGCGTTTAAACTTTTTTTAATGATCTGTATAAGTATCTTTATACAACAAAGTAACTACATGCTAAAAGCCTTCCAACTTGTTTCCTTTCAGTTTCTCTAAGCAATGTTGACACAACTGCTAATGAAAAATGCTAGGAGACACAGGGAAAAGGAAAAAATTACACTCAAGTGTAACTTCAAAAGATCTCTTTAACCAAAAATAACCAAATATTTTAGTAACCAAGCTTGATTACTAATGCTGAAGGCTAGAGGCTCTTCTGTGGAAATTCAGTCTAGCAAGAATCTTTTTTTAATGATTCATCCTGGGAAGGAATCACAATTTCTCAGAGCTCAGAGGAGCAGGGCATTTGTATGCAAGAAATAAATCTTTACTGAGTATTTATGAAAGAAAGAATGCCTACAATGTGGATGTTTCCTGTGCTTGAATAAGAAATAGTATTGGAATCTAAAATCCCTCCAAAATATGAGATAATAATCCTGGAAGTCTAGTCCTCTAAACACAGAGGAGCAGACATGCAAACTTATCAAGGCTCTTCCTTGAGTAGGGAATGATTATACATAGGTCATACCTTGATAATCATCTACGTCATATATCTCTGAGAGAACTTACATACTTGTTTTCAGATATGCAGAGGGGTGAAATGGAGAGAGGACCTTTACTAGATAAAGTTGGAAGGGAAAAAATGGAGATAGAAGCTAACATTATTTCCCCTTACATTTTAAAAATGAACAAATAAATATTCTAAGATAATTCTGTTCAGTAAGTAAGCTCAGTAAGTATCAAATTATACAACACCATTCATAGGTCATAGCTATGTAACCATTGAACATCGGAACTCATGCTAGCTAATACTGAGAATTAAGAATACTCTGTCGGAAATACATCATCTCAGTCTGTGATCACAGGAAATACCAAATTAAGTATTATTAAAGCTGTATAGCAATTAGCCAAGAAAAAAATCATATAACTGTCAGAAGACACCAATATGGCTTTTCTTTGCAACGGCTCAAACAGGGATGGTGCTTGAGCATGCTATTGCTGAATTAAGTATTTTTTCAGTGGTTAAAATCCTGAGGTTCTCACCACAAGACATCATAAAGAACCTGTGGCATTTCTGAGCTTCTGAAGAAGGAACCTCTATACCAATGTCATAGCTTAGCAGTTACTCTTCTAAAAGGTTTGTGAAAGACAACCCAAACACAAGTACATTAGCAAGTAACATTTTTTCTGAAAAGTTGTTTGCATCCACTTGCAGATTTTCAAGGCCTTCCAAACAGAAAGAAGTTCAAAAGCATTGCTCCAGCTAATTTCCCACTACATAACTAACATTCTTCTGACTTTAACCATCCCCAATTTCCATAGTGTTTCCTGCTGCCTGTCACAATGGACAGTGTTGTGTTGCAGGAAAATACATTTAAGGATCAGAGCTTCTTCTATATCTTGCACTCAAAAAGAATCAAGTCACAACTGGAACAATACTGATCCTCCCCTATTTCAAAGGAGCCTCACACAAAGACCATAAAAGATACTGAAATTAAATGCTAATAGCACAGCCTATCACACTACCAAACTGCTGTGGTTACCACAGATGTGAGAATGTACAAGCTTAGCCATGAGCACTGATTTTTAAAACAACCCTTAAAAAGCCACCTGGGTTCATACAGAGAACCCCAAGATGATTTATACTGAAAATGAAATGGGAAGAGATGCTCTCAGTTAAAGGAGCAGTGTCCCATAACTGTAAACTAAGGTCCTGGGTCCATTAAAAATACGTAAGAACAATGATTTCTTTTTATTTTTTTTTCTTTCTAGTGAAGGGCTAAGGAGAATCAATATCAGTCCTTCTGACCTGGTAATGTGAGTTATTCCATTGAGTCACTGAGGCTGGTTACAGAGACTAAACAGTGATTAATACTCTGAGCAAGATGAGACCACTCAACATCTTGTAAGATTTGGCCCTCAGACTCCAGATTTCTATATGTACTCCTGTTAACCTTATTAGTCTTGATATAGAGCCATTGCCAAATTATTTTTCTTTTAGAACTGAGTGTATTTTCTGTTTGATCTATTTAATGACCCTAATAGTACACTGTTGCCTCAAATGCCTCATTATCCTAAGTGTTCTCCTTTCAACACCCTGTGAAGAAAGGAATAGTGTACTACACAGCCTCCTTTTTATGGGTGATGGCAGTGGCTCCTGGACTCTAGGTGAGGTATATGGCATTTCATTTGAGCAGTAATTATACACCAGCTGAAGAAAATACCACACACTGATGCTTTCCATGGGAACTGCGACTGCATTAACTTTTTGGCAGTGGTATAAGACTATTTTTAGTAGCTCTATTTAAAAGAATCCAGGAAAAAAGTTTCATTTTAGTAACTATGTCTATTAATGAAATACAAGGGACTTAACTTTTTTTAGCTATCTGGTACTAAATGTGAAAGGTCTTCAGGAGGTGGCCAGTTTACATCAAGCTTAGGTAGAGTTAGCTTTCCACAGGCAGGCAATCTGTCTGTCTCTATGTAATTAAGGCTTTTCTCCTTCAAAAACTGTCAGGCTCTATGCGCTTCTGTTTTCCTTGTGACCTTAAATAAGAATATCTTCTTGGGCCTGGAGGTCAGGATACAGGAGTAGCTGTTTATATAAAAGACAGCATAATGGCCCCGCAGGGTCTGCTTTCTCTCCTAGGTTTGACCTCGGTCAGGCTACAGGTCTGTCACATCCCTAACTTCTGGTAGGCAAGTTCCAAGTGGGCTTTTCCTCCCTCCCCATTTTTTCATATTTTCTAGCGTTTTGCGGACGATAATTTTTTAAGGGATGTTGCAATCCCCTTTGCTTGCACATCTGAGATCTGCCTGCAAGGATGGGCATAAAACGGAACAGTACTATTAAGAATATCCACAACCGTAGTCATAATATTACCTTGGATTTTTATTTCAGGAATAGGCAAATGACTTCTCTCTCTGCCACATGTTTTTCCTCATTTGTGAGAGTGGAGTTTAGTCAGTTTAGTCTGCTTATGCCCTTTCATACTCTGGGAAAGACTGCCCTGTAATTTACAGTGAGCTGTGTTTAGCTTTGCCTGAGAGTTTGTTTGTCCTTACAGCATTAAAATAGTTTGCTTGAGGTTATGTTTCCTTCTAGGAGAGTTTCTACTAAACCTTTAATTGGAATTAAAAGCAGACCAGGAGGTATCTTGCATTTCAGTGTGTTTATTTCAGGGTATGCTTATAACTGCTAGTACTGGTATGTTTAAACTACTGCCAAATGAAGATTGAAATGCTGTGCGAGAAAGAAAGATTATGATTGTTTACTACAAGAGGGAACAATGCAACCAAGTACCAGTCCTGTATCTAGCCAGAATAAATAAATAAATAAGCCTAACTTTAAATTCTACCTCCATCCCAAAAACTTACTCTCAGGAAGGCATCCTGGGAAACAACTGTCCTCTCTATATATAAAAGGAAGAAAAACACAACAATTTTTATTAAAAAAAAATAATCAGAAAATGTTTTGGTGAATACCTTGAGGTTTTCATATAAGCAATTTTTAGTATTTGCTTTTATAGTAGTCTACTTTAAAATGAAATATGTTTTGCTTGCCATGCTGTGGGACATAACAGTGTTTTCCTTTTCCCACAAGTAAGTAACCAGGACTGACTAAGAGCCATTTTATAGCGACAGCATTTTTAGAGCTGTGTGGAAGACTTAATTAAAGTAACTCACTCCTAGAAGAGAGCCTTCTGACTACTTGTGAATAGCCAGAAAGCTGAATAATTTGAAAAAGAAAAATAAAAGCCTTTTTTATAGGCTTCAGATGAATATGTTGCTTAGGTGCACCAGGAAATCCAGGTAAGTACTATGCAAGGTCATGGTAAAATGTATCCAAGCTAACTGGAGGTTATATTTGCAAGACACTCTCAGGTGTTGTAATACGTAGTTTCAGTGCATGAATAATGTTAGTGCGCTCACTGCTCCAGAGTCAGCACAGGCTCTTCCCAAGGGACAAACAGCCACCCAAAATGAAACCCATGAAGGTCAGTATGACGTATTTGTGTAGGGGGAAGAGCTGAGGAGCATTGTTCCTAGCATAAGCTATCTACTGCGAAGTAGTGTCTTCCGCCTGAAACTCCTTATCTGAAGGCATCTAAACCAGCAGCTTTCTTTTGTCTTGTCTTTCTTTCTCTGTTTTTCAAATTTTGCACCACGGCCAAGACATGACAGCCAGTTGTAGGCTGCTTGCATGAGAGGCTTCAGTTCAAATCCTCTCACTGGCTGATAGAGATGGATAACCTGACCTCCCATTTTCCATGTCCTAGTTTGCCATCACTGACCATGGCTGGTGGATCCCTCTGAACTGCACCATTTTGCATTGCAAACATGTTCTCTCTCGGGTGGGATTCTGATGCCAGTGCTTGTCATCTCAGCCCATGGCTATAACCATTCAGACCTTGATCAAGGCCTCAGCTGTGAAGCGACGTGGCTTTGTAGCAGGGCGGTGGTGGGAGGTGGGGTGTCCGGAGAGGTTTGGGTTTGTGTGTCTGCGTGGAGGCGGTGAGAGGTAGATGTGGATGCAAAGCAGCGGTGGTAGCCTGTGATCAGTTCCCTGCCTGTCGTAGGGAGACAGTAGTATTTCTGTACCTCAGAGAGATTCAAGTTCAGGGAAAGCATCCATCTTCTTCTTATTTGTGCAGAGCTCCCACAAAGTCATACATGTTTTTACCTAAATAAAATACCTCTTCTCAGCAGCTAATCTTCAAGCACCACAAGGAGACATTGCTAGCCTTATTTCAGAGGTGGTGAAACTGAAGTCTGAGGAGATAAAGGGCTTAGCGTGAGGTGACCTGGCCAGCTCCTGGCCAAGTTGGCTGTAAAGAAAGCTTAGGTTTCTTCACAACTAAACTGCGTAAAAGGGAAAATTAACATGGCTGGATTTAGCCCATCACAAAAGACTTGATCTCACATGCTATCCCTTGATCTCAGACAGTGAGACCAGAGCTGGTTCTGGTGATGTTCTTGTGATGTTTCTTTCAACCTTCAAGCTGAGCACTGAGCTGAAGGGAAGCTGCTGAAGACTTCTGTCTTGTACCTGTACTACAATGTTAATTCTTCTGTTTCTTAATAAGGGGCATTGCATGGGAACCATTTGTGCAACATTTTGTGTATCGCTCGCAGTACACTGCTCACAGTTTGGCTTTTTCTGTTCTGTATGGGCAAGTCAGGCCTGATTCTTTCCCCATTGCTTTCAAGGAAAGCTGAAGTGAAGAAAGTTTTATTTCATTAGAAGTACTAGAAATATTCCCATATAGACTGGAGGAGGAAATAAATATTACAGAGCATGGAACTGGGTTGTAGTAAGAGAAAAAGATGCCAAAATACAGCAATGAGGATATTAATTCTTGCAGATAAAAATGTGTCAGGCAAAATCCAGGGGAGATTTGAGCAGCAAGGCTACCTATTCCAAAGCATGGTCTGAAATACTCTCACAACAAAGCGTGACCAATTGCACAGAAACTTGTCTACTGAGCAAAGGTGCATATCAGGGGCCAGATACTCATCAGCAAATTCTTTCCACATGGTGCTGTAGAAATATTACAGGTCACTGGAGCCATTGCAAGTCAGGGTACATGGGTGATGTATGATGCCATCCACTGAGACGCACATATGAAATTACGGAACATGAAAATGAAATATGCACTTAGCACTACTGACATGTTTGTGAGAATAATTAATGTTACCAAATACAGGAAGGTATCTTCTGTGCAGCATTGACTCCGTGACCCAAAGGTTGGGCTCTCGGCCAAGATCCTAAACAAAAGTAATGTGTCAAGATGCACGTACTATTGATTGTAGCCAAAAGCTGCAGCTTCTTTTAAGGACTGTGTGCCTGCACAAGCTGTGTGGCATGAGTACAGGTATCTGTCATGTCAGTACAATGTGACAAGTAGAATCGTGTCCTCTCAAATATCTAAACACACTGGAAGAGCTTACCCTCAAAGCTGTGCACGTCCTCAAATCTGCAACTGTTATTTGTTCTCTGTCACTGGATGGACACAATTCACCAACATCCAGGTAGATATAATGATTTCCTCAACATATGTCCATTAAGAACTCATTCCAATATAATAACTTCCAGAGCAGTGAATGTTTAGAGTATTCTGTGTAAAGATCTGTTGCTTGATGCTTACATGTACTCTTTGACAGTCATCATATTTTCTCTTCTCCCTATGCAGTGGGCCAAATTTTTAAAGTAGGTCGTGCTCTTCCATACTCAGTCCTCAGACACGACTGGAAAGCACTTCCAGAAGCGCTCACTCAACACCTCACCACTCTCACAGTGGAGCTGATGGCCACATTCCAAAAAACTCCTGATGCACAATTTTTCAAGCTGTCCTGAAGATCTGGGAGCAAATGTTAATGTGCATTTGAGAGCTCACTTAATTTTAAAATAGATTTAGTTTTGGTTTCTAAACTCTTGTAAACATTTTTACTGGTGTCAGTACACCTCAATGTACTGGTTTCTGAACCACTTCACTGATGACTAGGATTTAATACCATTGTATGTCTATATTTAGTATTTCAGGATTTTATTGAGAAAGGAATTTTAATCACCATGGTAAAACAAAAGAAAAGAAAGCAGTTAATCTGAAATGATCCACATGCATAGAAGTACTATAAGTAGGGTAGTAAACCTAAGTGTTGCTGATGAAGTGAAAACTTTCTGGCTTCCTATTTCAGTTTGATAATCACCTAAATCTGCAACGTGAGTATTGCTTCCTATCCATCTTTACTGACAATTATTCTTAGCTGTTCTTGGACTTCAAAGGTTCCCTTTTCCTATATTTGGTAGCAGAAGGCGAATTTAGATCTGCATAATCTCTCTTGACTACCAATCCATACTCAGAAAAAGTAGTGCATTTTTAGACCTCTCTAAGAGCTTAGAAATGATTTTTGAAATCTGAAAAGCAGATTTGTGGTGTGAAAGATTGGTCTGCCAATGAGCTCATATTCTTACAATACCGTGGTTTGAAAATATAACCACAAAAGTGAGTAACTTCAAAATTGGAGACAAAGAGTTCAATTTAAAGATTTTTCAGATTAGCTGGAACAAAATTAGACATGGGTCAATTTAGAGCATCAAAGGTCTGAAGTATATTTTGAGCGTCTGAATTTATTTTTAGACCTCTTCTGCATAATAAATATGAAGCAAAGAAGCATATTTCAAAACTGTGTGTTAAGGTCTGGGTCATATGCTTAAAACAATATTATTTCAGTGTTTTAAGTAATATCTGGGAAACCTGATAAGTCTGGTTTTCTTTGCATATCGTCTCCCTAATATATACAAGTCCATTCGATTTTAGAGCGGGAAGAAGCAGCCGGTAATAATACAGTCCACACCAATGTATTTCAATAATTCTTACTAGTGTTTTGGAAGGAATTCAAAGCCCCCTCTGAGGTATGTGCCTGAGCCTGGGGCTGCGGACAGTGTTGTGATGGTAGATGTACCCTGAGTCAGGAGGCAGCTCCCGTCTCCCTGCCTTCCCTTGCACAGGGCCAGGGACACCACCACCACTCCCACAAGGTGCAAGCGGTCAGGGTTTCTGCCTGGTGGTCATGCCAACCTACTGCGTCCACACCGCACCAAGCCTCATTCCACCAAACCTCTGCTTGCACTTTTTGCCGATAATTTGCACAGTCACCATCTCCTGGGCCAACCAAGCTCTGATGAGAACTTGCCGTTCGCTGCCCGTGTGCTTACCCCATTGGCAAGCCAGGAGGCACTTGGCAGGCCTTTGGAACTGGTCGTATGGCAGTGGTGTCTCTCTGGTGGACTGTTTCTCTTTTACTAGACCTTGTCAGGTGCTCCTGAGAAATTGTTTGGACAATGTTTTTTTGTATATTTCTCCTTCACTTCGGGAGAGGTTGGATAATGCCTTGTAATGTGAAGATTTCTCTGCTGTCGTCTGTGAATGCCAAGTACAATTAGAAGTTTGCAAGCTAATTCAGTTGGAGTCCTCTTGAGTGCTTGACCTCCTTTTATCTAGGGGCAGTGAGCTTCACAGATTAAAGAAGTGTTTCTAAACTGTTGCTCTTCAACATCACTGGGTGCCAGCTTCCCTGAAGACAGACCATCAGGGCCACCTTGTTTATGGTGTAAAGACCCTTCCTGAGTGAGCATGGTCCAGATGCAAGGCAGCACCACTGGGTTTGTAGGCCAGTGTCCCAGGTGAGTTGTGCAATCAGCCTGACCTGGGTAAAAGGCTAATATTGTTTGAGCATTTGTATTCAGTAGCATTTTGGGTCACCTTTGTACTGGAGCAAGTGAGATGAACAGTCCAGAGAGAAACAGAAATCTATAACACTCAAGGCATTCGAGGCCACATTTCATTTACCTCTATATGAATTCTGATTTGGCTACGTGAGGAAAGCCCATGTCATACTCTGGAAGCCTCAAGTTATTCCAGTTATGCCCCATAAAATGCAAGAAATGCAGAAGCAAATCACTAACCACAGTGAAAAGCAACCACCCCCAAAAAATCAATAATCTCTGAGCCCAGTCATCCCTTGTACATCTGAGGCCTCCCCAAAAGCCCAGACTAATTAACGGCCTGATTATACTATACCTGGAGGTCAAGAATTTGGAGCTATTTCTGGCCACAGGGGAGGAGGAGTGAATTCCAAATCCCAGGAGCCCTTGTGTCCTGCAGCTTCCCAAAAGTCCACCTTCAGCTAAAGATGGGCAGACCCAGCTACACCCCTCAGCTCAACTCTGGGATCTCTGTCTTCACAGACTGGCAGCTAGAGTTTTCCTCAGGGTTGCTTCAGTGTCACAGCAGGAACTGGGTCATGCTCACAGCCAGACTGTGTTTTGGGCTGTGCTTGGTCCAGCCGAGCAATGGGGCTGACACAACCACTTTGCGTCTTCTGTTGCGTGTCACCAAGTGTTTACTCTTTGCTGTTTGAGCACCTTCAGGGTGAGGGAGGTTGGTTAAGGGAAGGGTGAACGAGTTTGAACAAATCCAGGCATCAGATATTTTCCACCTGGGAGTTATTCATGAATAATCATCATATTCCGGTAATATCAAAATTGCAAATCAGTGGAACTAAACAGTAAAAGACTTGGTGGTATTTTTTTATTATTATTTTGATTTTTCTGAATTACCATTCTGAATTCATCTTAAATGATGTATAAAGGGTAAACGTTCTACGCTTACAGATGTCCAAAGCCCAGTGCATCTGCTATTTTTTTCTGAAAGGGAATATTGTACATCTTAGGTCTACCCAAAAGCAGTTTTAGAGGTTTTTCCAGTTTGTTTACAACAGCCTAAACTTGCCCTCAGAAATTCTGGGGAGCTGCTTTAACCAAAGAGTTGCGCATAATGGTCTAAAGCATGGAATGGCTCCTTTTGAGATACATTCAGGAACTTGGCAGCTTGAGGTGTCCATAGCAGGTGCTGGATTTGCTATAAGTGGACAATTTATAAACAGAGCTGACAACTGGGAAAACAGAGCGGCGGCAACGCGGCATTCCTGAGCTGGTTGGGTTCTGCCCATCGGATGCTCCCTGGTGCATGGTTTGGGAGAGCGACCCTGCACAAAGGGGGCCAGCTGGTTTTCGAGCAAAGCAGTGCTACCTCGGGGTGTCCGGCAGTACTGCTAGGCATTTTCAACAGACCAGTGCAAATCAGCTTTTTACTTCTGTCCTTCCTTAGTTGACAGTATATACTGGTTAATTCTTGCATTAACTTGTCTTTACTGTCTGTGCTTTTTAAAGAGAGAAACCCTCAAACAGTTTTACTCAGGATTGCTTTTAAATGTTATTTAGGATTTTTCTATTTTCTGCATAAGCAGCTTGGCCCACCATATGTTTGCACCTCACATGTTTTTGGAGCTAATTAATTGTCTTCAGTGAACATTCCTCAAATTAGACCGACGTCTTGAGTGATATAGAGCATCCTCTGAAGAGGCAGGGCTTGTAGGGCTTATTATAGCAGATCTAGCAGTAAGGGAGGCACCGATGCTGCACGGCGGCCAGCTGGGAGGCTGGCCCTGGCCCCTCGTTCCATTAAACTTCACACTTCATGGATCAGATGATTTGTCCTTTCATTTTGCTTTCTGAAGCCACGCAGGTCCAGCAGCAACAGAAGCGTCTCACTCCTCGTACCACAGGTTTTGATTTGTTTTCTTTAATCTAAAACAAGCCAAGGAACAAAAGAGAAAAGGAAGAATGCTCCTAACAGTTTTTTGCCCTCTCTTGCTTTAAGCAAGGATCCAGTTCCTCTGGAGAAGGAGCTCCATCGTTTCAGACCCCCAGCCCCTTCCCTCAAAGCACAGGTAGTACCGCACACCCTCTCAGTTCTCATGGTGTGGTTACAAACTCACAGTTTCATTACTTTGGTTGCGGGTACATCTGCTTTTGCTTTGCAAGAAGCACTTCTCCATTCTGCTCTTTACTTCCACATTCTCCAAGAGTTCAGATGCACATAGAGGTATGAGTCCTTTTTTTTTTCTGAATTCCTGCTCTATAATGCTGCAACAAAGGGTCTGCACTCCTTTTAATATTTTTCCTTCCTTAGCCATAAACGGGAGGCAAAACCTCTCTCTGGTCCCTACTGACACCAGTAGAGTAACTCAGTTGCTCGTCAATGCACCCTTTTAGGGCATTTGAGACAGGTCGAATCCTTGCTCCATCTGATTGATACTGGGAATTTGTTTAGGAGACACTTTCTCCTGCTGCTGTTGATTCACATTGTGTAAGTAATTAAATAAAGATGAGTTTTGCCTTGGGCAGTAAACCACTCGCAGCAGGAGGCTTTTCCCTTCCCAGGTGAAGCGAAGCTCTGAACATCAGCCTTTCTGCGATTCTGCGGCAGGGCTTGTAGGTGCGCTCTCTCCGCCACTCTTCTTCTCTAGACACTCATTCCATGACCCGAGGAGCATTGATTGATGCAGCTGATGCTGCATCAGATCTGCTGCTATTTCTGATTTCAGCAAAGGCACATTTTCAGCGAGTAACTGTTTCAATGCAAGACTGCCAAGCAGTTGTAGATGTGCTAGCCAGGACACTGACGAGCTCTGACAGGCGCTGTTTCAGAAAGAGTGATGGCAGGTTTTAATGACGGAAATTTGGATTGCTAGTACTTGTAGTGTTACTCTGGTATTTATAGCCCTAAATCAATAAGGCCTTTAAACATAGGAAGAGCCCCATGATTGAGTGGCATCATTTACTTGCTCTCATTTCTGAAGACCTCCAAGTACTTTGGCAGATCAAGGCTGTGGAGAGCAGACCACGAGCATTTCATCTGCAAAGCTCACAGATGTGAACCCTGTGAGATACAGATATATTTGACCCCTTAATTACCCATGGATGTTATACTGTAGTGTATAACAAGCTATAGTCTGAACACACTTGCTGCAGTGTAGCAGTGATGTTAAGCACATGCTTAATTTTAAGCATTTGGATAATATCTGCTAACAGCAATTGCTCTTTCTCTATTTTTGTGACTTTTTTTCAGATGGGTGATAGGGTTACCAGGGAATCATTATAAAATGTGCTTAAATTCAGTCTCATACTGTTAAGTTCTTAAGCATGTGCTAAAGTTTAAATATATGCCTAATAGCTTTTCCAGGCAGGATATTTTCCAGAATTGATCAAATTCCACTAAGCAAGGAAAATGACAGCCCATGTCATGGAGATCAGTGAACTCTTGTTGACATTTTGGTGGTCTCATGCTGTCAGTGTTTCAGTGTCCCTGGAATTTTAAGAATGCCTTAAAACACATTATATCCAACCCAGGGAATTCTGCATCTCATATTATCAGATAAAGAAAAATTGCTTGTAAAATTACAATTTAATGTTTCTTTAGAAAAAAGTGATCAGGACACATGATTTTGTTATTTCATGCATAAACAAATATATGTGTATTTGGTATGTTTTGCATACCTAAATAGATATATATAGAGAGAGAACCTTTTCAAGGAACTGTTTCTCAAACTTGAAAATAATTGTAAGTCAAATCAATCAGTGGAAAAATATAAATACGAAACCGTGACTAAGAACAGGGATTTATTTACAAATATATGTAGCCTAAAAATGGCAACCTATAATCAGAACAGAAATACACATTTATTAAAAAACAGCTTTACCAAAGTAAAGTGCTAGACCAAAAAAAAAAAAAAAAAAACAAAAAAAAAAAAAAAAAAAACAAAAAAAAAAACAAACCAGAAAGAAAAAACAAAATACAAAATAAAAGACACAGGGAAATTTGATAACAATGAATATAGAAAGGAAGCCAGGTGCTGTAGAAGACTAATAAGGGAAAAGAACACAAGAGGCAATCTAATGCAGGTAGCAGCAGATATTCGGGAACAGAAGTAACTCATTAAATTGTGGATTGAAATAGAGGAACTGTCAATAACCATGATGGAATGCCACAGCTGGTCAGTTCATATTTTTTAAAAAGAATTATTCATAACAATGAAGCACTTCATTGCAAAGATATTAAAGGATAATACAAAGCTGAAGCTATTAAAAAGTCATTAGTAAATCAGTAAATCGAGATAACTTATATCTGAACATTAAAAAAGAGATTGTGGATCAACACTGCTTATTTTTAATACCTTCTGGAGCCCTAGAGAAGTGCCAGAGAACTGGGAGGCAGCTATTTTGGAGCTAATACTTAAAAGGAGAAAACAACTAAATAAGTCTAGGACTCATCTTGATCTTAGGAAAAATAATTTTGATAGAGGTTTCAATTAACAAAAAATTAGAGAGATGGCAATATAATTTAAGCCAAGATACACAGAGGCAAATGAACCTTCACAAGGCAGGCTGCTGGGTTTTTTGGGATTGTATGTTGAGTGCTCTTAGTTGAAGTGTTGACACAAAAAGACACTTAATTTGGTTCTATATGATATTTTTATTTAAGAATCAATAGCACATCAATGCATGAAATAGATGAAATACTCTATTTAATATGTCACAAATGTAATTCCATGTGAACAATTACCAGTTAAATTTACTTCCACTGCAGCCTGTGCCATTTTAAAATTTGACCAGTGGCTTGAAAAAACTGTAATACCATTGCAAAAAGAATTTGCAATTGACATAAAGACTGAGGAATGGAAGAGTGATGGGCTGCTGACACACAGTTCTCTGGAGGGCTCTGCAGGGTTGGCAGTGGGCAAGCAACATGCATTTCAGAAAAGCCAACTGCAAGATCATGCTCCTGGGCACAAATGCAAACCAGGCTTTCAGGACAGAAAAGCAAACACTGGAAAAAGGAGCTGGAAGGTGTGGTAGATAATCAGGTACAAGGCAAGAGGCACCATGAGTTCTGTAGTCAAGGCCAAAGTTCATGGGGTTACAGCAAAATCTGCAACCTCCCTGATGATGTGAGGTCTCCTCATCCTCTTCCAGCACGTGGTTCCCTCTCGGCTGTGCAGAGGGCAAGACCCTGTCCACAGGCCACTCATGAGGGTTGGAGGAGGTCATGGGATGAGGTGCCAAACTGTAATCTGTTGTCACCAGGCAGACTGTGCCTCTGTCTATATTTGGTACACATGCATCTCTTTTTGGAGTGTTTGGAGAGCCATACACCCAAAGTGGTGCTGAAGCAGTGACGGTGGCTCAGAGAAGGATGCTGAGAATGACTAAGGACCAGAGAGGATGGTATCTATGCACGGGGAGACCCAAGGTAGTACTTCCATCCAGGTCACTGCAGAGGAGACTGAATTTCCTGTCTGTCCTTCTCCATCCTCCTTTGGAAGCTCTGTTGCCCCTAAGTGCTATTTCAGAAAGTTTGCTTGTTTTTCTAGAGCTCCCTACACTGCAGCCTTGCTGACACAGTCTGCTGCCAGGTCTTCCAGCCAACCCAGGGTCCCCTCCACTCCCATGCAGCTCAGGTCCTTATGAAGTTTCTGTATTAACTATACCACTTCTGTAGCATTTTGGAGCTTCCCCCAGTGCTTTCCATGCATTGGAATGGTCTCAGAGCTTTCCATGTTCTTTTTTTAGCCTACATCTTTTTTATTTTTCAGGAGTTCTAAATTATGTAGGAAAAAAATATCCATAAAATCTTGCAAGTGAACCCATTTAGGAAAGACGCAGCTGCATGTGACAGTAATGGTAAGTGACTCTGCCTTGAAGGAAGTCACGCAAGCTTAAAATGAGTGTAGCTAGGTCACAAATTCAATTCAGTCAAGAAAATCTGTGGTCTTGTTTTCAAGTGAAGATTGCATCAACCACCAATGGCAATGAGAAACTATGAGAGTCAAGGCAATGATAGCTTTCATCTGTTTTGTTTTTTTTTTTTTTTTTTAAAGATTCATAACAAGCAATAGCAAATTAACATATTGTTTCATGTTTGGGATTTGGATGAAATCAGTTGCTGCAGGTCAGAAAGTGTTCCAACTGGAGCAACAAACCAATAACTATCCCACAACAACATTGAGCTTTGGAGGAACAGGAAGGATAATATGATCCCTAAGTGAGTTTCTGGTAGAACATTAAGTACTGAGTTACATTAAGACCGGGTTTTAGCCAGTGCACTACATCTCTCAGCATTTTGATATGCATGCGAGAATTGCTCTGTTGGCATTCTGAATATTGGGAGCAACTCTGATCCTGCCAGCTTAGTTGATTCTGTATCTACATTAACTCAATCTGTAACCTCAGCATTGAGAATAAAATAGCCTTATCTTTCTTCTAAAATGGCAGGTTTTCAGCTGTTAAAATTCTTTACAGACCTGTTGATTTTGTACAGGTAAACAAGAAGAAGAAATGCCAAAGGCTGCAACTAGCCCACAGACTGCTGGTCTCCAAAGAGTTTGGAGAGTTATCTCAGTGATGAACATCACTGAACATGAGTCCTCCTGGGCTCACCAAGGCGAGACCAAGGGCACAGGTAGGCAAGGGATGCTCAATTCCAACAGGGTCCTTCATCTTTTTCACAGTGCATAAGAACTAACATCAGAAGCATGTACACTGTATGAAATCTCCAGGCAAGCACTGGGCAATGTCACATTTCAGGCACCTGCTCCAGCAGTTGTGCGTGTCAGACAGCCAATCCCTTTTTCCTTAACCCACCCACTGCAAGAACATCAGTCTCTTCAGTATCTAGTCTTCCCCAGTGGAGCACCTAAGAAGCATCTAAGAAGAAAGCCATCCCTAGTCCAAGATCCTCCACTAGCATATCTGACTTTAGGATGTCTTTGTGTAAATATTCCTAGTGTGTTTATTTGTTGATGAGAACCATTGAATCCTCCTTTGTAGCTATATGCATGCTAACTCCTTCTATTCCCCATAGTCAGTCTGGCAATTCTTCTCCTTGGCTCAGGAGTATCTTTGGCCAGGTGAATCCAAGGTAGTCTAGACAACTGCCTTAAGGCCCTGTGTGACCCTTTTCATTATGCCTTTATAATCCTCCCCCAGGCATATGACGATTTCCTCCCAGGCATCCATCACATCTCCTTGTGTAGGAGGCAGAGGACCGGGCCAGCAACTGCCCAGAATCCTCTGTGCTCTCTCAGTGATAACTGAGCTTGCAGATCTGCACTTGCAGATGTCTGCTGAAGGGACCTCCCTCATTCAGTTAGTCAATGTGCAGAACTGGGGATGCTGAATCAGGGACACCCTCCTATTTCTGTACGTCATATTCCTGCTACTATTCCTATGCCTGTTGCCACCTTCATTAAGCCTTGCACGTGAGTTGCCAGTAGAAACACCATGCCTGATGTCTCATTTATGTGGCTTCACTGACATGCTAGCCCCTGGCTACGAAGGCTCAGGTACTCTGTGCAGAAAGAAAGGCCAAATGGCTCCAAATCAACAACTATAAGTCAGAGTTTCTTTGCTCAGCAGATGAGACTGTTTGAGCATGACGAATCCCCGTTGTCCAGTTGCGGAAGGGGTGGATGGGACAGCTTGGAGCATGTCTCCGTTAGAGCATTCCTACCCTGGGAAGGAAAGAGGGATCCATGGTGGAAAGACCCCTGAAGAAGCTGAGATAAAATTTGAAGTAAAGTTGATTAAGCAATGGTGCTGTAGCCCAGACTTTGCCGAGGTGAATTTGTATAGCTGCCTGGTTGGTGACGGTTATATGTGAGGGCTGCTGGTCTTGCAAAACTCTTTGGAAATGCTGATATATTTGTGAGCAGGCATTTTCCTATCACAGATCCAACAAGCCCAAGGAACATAAGCACCTAACAGTTTGAAACCACCATGCATCGTGTCAGAAATAAAGCTGGCCACGGTTTCAGAAGGTGGGTGCTGTGCCCGTCTCTTGTTCTGTACATCTTGTCCCCCTGCTTCTCAAACCGCCACACATAACCTTTCTCTCTATGTGCTTGGAGAGTGCAGTGTTTACCGGCAGGGCTCTAACTGTGTGCACTGAACTCTGCTCAAAATCCGACCCTGCACATGCAAATGAGACACGGCCATCGGGCTCTTGGCGGTACGCCACCGAGGTCCTCCGGCTGTGCAGCTGATGCCCCTGCATCCTAAACCATGCCGCATCCTACTAGGCCACCAGGACTTGAAGGACAGGCTTTGTTTTAGGGCTTTGCCTCGTGAATAGTAATTTGTTCTGTGGTGACTTCCCAGCTGTTTTCCAACAGGCTGGCATGTGACAACACGGTGTCTCCAGTCAGTCTGAGGCCTCCCAAACCTCCAGCCGTGACAAGGGAATATTTATATCTCACACGTACAGCAGGCCAACATTTTCTAAGTTATCTTGGCTCTTTTTCACACTCAAAAGTGCTCTGTATCCAATGGCTCTTTCCAGGGGGGAGGGCAATAGGAACTGACACGGAGTTAGTCGGATGTCCTTTTGTGTCCAGCATCCTGCCTCTAAGAGAGAAGTTAGGGGTAAGTACTGCAGAGGTAGGAGCAAGAAACCTTGCAAATGAAAAATATGTCTACAAACTAACCACCCCTTGCATTCTTAGCCAATGATCAGTACCATGAAGCTCAGTATTTTGCCTCTCTCCATGTTTTTTCCTAGATAAATAAGAAATACTAAATTCCTGCTAGCTCTTGACTGCAATTCTATCTTCCAGCTGTGAGCTTCACAGGATAACACTAAGGAAAAAGACAATTTCCTCTTCCTACATTTAAAATTGGTTGCCCTTCCATTTCTTAGGTATGACTTCCATTCTAAGAAATATCAACAGACAGCTATTTATATACATTTCCAGTTTCTTACCTTTAAATTAACTGTTTGTAATCTTTTAGATATGTCTCACGTGCCTTGAACTCCCACTTCTTTTTGAAGATTTCTTTAGTTTTCAGTATGTTGCCTCTGTTCCTTCTGACTAATATTTCTGATTAATTAGATATTAATGTAAATGCAGTTTTAGCGTACCTATTACTGTATCATATATCAATTGCCCCCGTGATTACACTATCTACCATATACCCTAAATTAAAGGCAATATGAGCCTATCTCAGATCAATTATGCCCTCCCGCTATCATTTATTAAATGAGTTTGTTGGTCCCAAATCTTCTCTATTTCAAAATAAGAGTTAATAAATAAAACATATTTTAATAAGATTTTCATGTGCCACTACAGAAGGATCATCACAGAAGGAGACCTTTCAGCAAAAATTTCCCAGTGTGTTCAGTTTTTTTTTTTTTTTTCTTCATTCCTGAAATTCACCACTGAAACTAATCTTAACCAAAGCCTTAGTTCACTGAAGGAAGAATAGGACACTTCTGTACAGACTCACAAGGCAGTTTCTGTGGAGGGAGGAAACACCCTTCCTTCAAGTGATACTATTAAAGCTCATTAAACTCTGAGCAGTACAATGGTACTTATTATGAAGAAGTCGAAGCAAACGCTTGAGCTCCTCCTCCTTGGTCTTTCTAGCCAATGTGTTATGGACTATTTTAAGGGAGCTGTTACTGCGCCTAAACTACCTCCACAGCACAGTCAGAAATTACACAGTCTGAATTACATGTGTTGTGTTCCTACAATCCACTGAGACTATACCAGTATATCTTTTACAAAGTAGTGTAAAAGGATGGAGAATAGGACTTTCAGTTTGTGTTTTTAATGTGATACGTGAGAAATGACCTGCTGAAAGATTGTAAGCATTGCACAAGTTCTCAAAATGTTACAAAACTAAGCTATATTTCAAGTGTGGTGTATTAAAAAAATGAACAATGAGATAAATATTTTTTAAAGCATTAGCATTATGGGAAGCTTTCCCATACCCCACTGTTGGACTCAAATCCTAGCAATTAGTTTTGGTTATCAAATAATTGGCCAAGTTGCCTTCTCTTTGTTTTCAATAACGTTATTGGCACAACAATTTGCACTAGAGCTGCCAAGGATAATAAGGTATGCTAAATACCTTGGTACTGAGCACACTTCACAGTAGTAACGGGGTGTCACACAGCAGATCCATCTTTCATAGAGGCTATTCCTGAAACAGAGTTGGAGCTCACATTAACTCATTAGAGCTACTTGCATTATGAGTTTCTGTCTTGACAGTCACACTGATAAATGGAGAGGAACAGATGTAAAGCAGGTCAACCTGCCATGCAATATTTCATTTTTCCTGAAAAAATAATATCCACAGAATGCTTTTTTTTCTTTTCGCCCAAAATGTTTCATTGTGTTTCAAGATACATATTTCTTCCTTGATCTTTTCCTCGGTACTTAAGTCTATTTTAAAAGGGCCGTTACCAAATAAAAAGTGGAAAAACAAAGATTCCGAGATTGGAAAAAGCGGTAGTTGACTATTTCAGAATGAATCATGGCAATTCAAAATCTTCAAAACACCTTAACTTTTTTATATAATCGTCTTCTGTTTTCTAAATGAAGGTGATTGGTGAATCCAGCCAAAATTTGTGAATTGTTTCTTCCTGCTACTGCAACCTTCAGTGAATTTGCTGTTAACTGGAATGATTTCACCCCTCTCATTCTCTGACACTTGAAGAGATTTTTGAAGCATTTAATCTCTCACCCAATTACATGCTTGTGTATTCTTTCCCTCCTAGCCTCCTAAGTTCCCAAATTCTTCCTTACGTAGCCTGCAAAATATTCATTTCCTTTTGAGAACATGGAAGCCTTAATCACTGCAGGTTGCGCAATAAAGACCTCCAGGAAAGCCTTAGTTCACCAGGAGGATCTACATCTCTGAGGCAACGTGCTCCGATCTCCTGTCTCGGTGAGGAACCCAGCGTTCTGGGGTGGCGCTGCCTCCAAGAAATGCAGCAGGGAGAGCTGTGCTGTGCGGAGCCACTGGTACCTCAGCTGACCCGGGTTAGCACTGATGTGATGTGACCGAATTAGAGGGCACGGCTGTGGCCAAGGCAAGGGGAAATGAGGCTCGGCAGCACACGGTACAGAGGACTCGGTGACGGGCAAACAGGGATAATCTGATTATAATGGTGAAATGTCCCAAAGGATGCAAGAAAAAAGATCGTTCCCATTAGCCCTCTTAACTACATTCCATTTTAATATGTAATGTAACACATCAATAAAGCGTAAAGCTAGCTGAGAAAGGGGATTAATTTTTAGAGTAACTCAAATTGTATGTCTGGTGACTATGTGCTCCAAGGTCCACCTCAGAGCAGAAGCTATATTGCTACCTGTACCTCTAGATGTATTCGTTTGAGAGTATTTAAGTCCTCGGTGACTAAGGCCCTCAGTATGCGAGGGAGCGGAGGCAGGCTATTCTAGAAATGCCAGACCACTCCATCGCCTAATTAAACTAAAATTTTGGGTCCTTGTTTCGTGATTTAGGACTCTGTATAACAAAATTGTGACTCGTGAATACTTCTAATGATTCCACATAGCTCACTGGCCACATAGGCTCATGGCTCTTGGAAGAGTCTCATTCATCCCTCTTGAAACGTGTGGCTCCATCCCTGCTGAAGCCAGTCCCTGGCAGTGACCTGATGCCGCAGAGGACGTGGAACTTACTGGAGCTGCCAACAACAGGATGAGGGTGCTTACCATCTTTCAAGTTCAGGCCCATGTTGCACACATTTCCCTGAATCTCTGAAAGGCAAATACATGAGCTAATGACAGCAACACATACGCATGCTCCCAGCGATGCAGCCCAGGCAGCATCATGTTTATGAAAGATACTTGTTTAAGAACTGCTGACAACTTTTTTTCCCAAACAACTTTGGCGCTCAGTTTGGCAGCCTACCCTCCTTCCAGTTTTGGCCTGGGACTCGGCAGTTTTCCCCTGCCTAACTCGTGAGCCCAGGAGCAGTGGGAGCCCCCCTGGTGCCGTGCCCGCCAGCAGTGGCACCCGTGCCATGGGCAGCCCCACTGCCAGCACCGGATCCTTTCCCGGCCCTGATATGGAGATCAGCCCACACCGACCTTGCACAACTCACTTTATTTCGAAGCAATGAATAAATGCTGCTGGCATGGAGAGGTGGCTGCCAGGACTTGAGCCCTGCCTAATGCACGCATGCACAAGCGCGTTTTGCCTCTGCACCCATCGGTGCAGCTTCCTTCTACGTACGAGGGCACTGGCCTCCCTTCTGCCCCCAGGACCTCCATGTTCAGCCATTCAGCTGTGCTCACCCATCACTGCGTTTCTCCCTTCATCCTCAGCCCCATCCCCTCTTGCTGATGGTCTCACTCTGCCGCGTGCCTGGCAGGAGCGCTATGAATTTTCCAGGTGCGTCACTCACATTTGTTCCTGCTCCTGTTTCTAGCTCCTCTCTTCACTTCTGCCTCTTCTACCTTCCACCATTGTCAGGTTTTTTTTTGCAACTCAACCATCCTCAAACAGCTTCCCTTTCTCTTTGCCTTTTAACTTTATCTCCTTGACAGGATCTTAAAACACAGACACATAAGCATTGGTTTGTGTCTGCCATTTGTCTGATGACTTCCCTTTTTCGTTGTGACCTCTGAGAACATACCTTTTTTTTTTTTTCTTGCTTTCTTTCCCTCTCTTTCAGCCAGGTGATCAAGTGCATCCTTTAGGGAAGAGCTGGGTTCCCTCTGTACTCTTGTGGCAAGCCAGGTGTGGGACTTCATCACCAAAAGGCAAAGAGTGGCCTGATCTAGGTGCAGAACATGCCATTAAATAGGAAAGTAATATTTGCATAAAGAAGATTTTTTTTAACAAATGTGGAAGCCTGCTTCGCTCTGGCCTTTTTCTTTCCTCGCTCTTGCATGCCCTGCTCCCATAAAAGAAGCCATCTTCAAGCCCACTGCTCATCTCATCACCAATCATTCCCCATCACGAGAAAGTCATATTCCCTCCTTCTTGTTCCCATCCTCTTGTTTTCTTATTCTTGCACCCCCTCCTTTACCCTCCCCACATGAAATATTGCTGTTGTTGCTCCTCAACTGAAATGGCTGAGAGCAGAGCTCACAACGGTGGACTTCCGTATCTTTGCCCAGACTGGAGTTACTCATTAATCCAGGCCGTTGTTGAAGGAGTTCTGGGAAGTTTTCTCTGCCATAACTGCTAAGCAGAACAGCATGAAATGCAGCGGAACTGAAAGAGGTTATTGTGGACCCCTACCCATCCCTCAGTCCAGACCCTCAAGCAGTTTGTCATTACTGAGGTCCATGGAGCAGCCAATTTCTGCAGGATTCACAGTGCTCGTGGGCCTTCCCAGATGTGATGTGAAGGGCAAGGACTTCCAGAGCAGGCCCTCTGTCCTTGGAGTGGACCAGGAAATCAAAACCCTTTCTAGACAGGATCCCATTCCATACTTCTCTTTCCTAAGCTTAAGGAACTGGTGTCTTCTGGAGGCTATGGGAGCTGGCATCTTGCAATAGCTCCAAGAAGAAGGTCTCTTGTTCTGCCCTGTGGGGAAAGAGCATGTCCCATTTCAGCACATTCCTGTAGCTTTAACCTGTCTGTGAATGGAAAACAAAACAAAACAAAACAGAACTTAATAGATGAAATTACCACCGAGGAGCAGTGGTAGCCTTGGCAGGAGCAATGGGAACTTCGCAGGGAGCTGTGGGGACAGTTTACCTGTCATGAGTGCCGTCCTCCGTGCTTTTCCATCTGCTCTGCAAAAATCAAAATGTGGATCTCCAGTTTCTATCTGGAATCTGACCGTTTATTTTTTCTGTTTGCATTTGAGATCAGGGAAACAGGATCTGAAATGAAATCGTATTTCTCCACAGCCCTGCAGGGTACTCCCAGGCAAATGCCCTAACCCACGGTCTGGAGGGAAGCCAGGAGCACCCAAGTGTATGAGTCGCTCGGGACAGGGGGTCTGTACTATATAACCTAAACGGGGCCAGACACAGACCTGAGCAACAGCTTGCAACTGCCTATAATGTTGAGCCATTAGCAGAGCCCCAGCAGGGTTTTGGATCTTGAGGCCCTGGGCAGTGAAGGATCAGGGGTGGGCACAAGGTTAGCCCTCACCAGCCACCCTCCCAGGGAGCAGCTTGAACTCGAACGTGGTCCACCCGTGTGGCCACCCGTCTTTGGAGGCCAGACGGGTGAAACCAAATGAGTGCACGCTGTGCTGTGCTAGCTGCCCGGAGGGCTAGGGAAACCATTTTCTTCACTAGAATTGATGTAGCCTCTCAGTTTGTCTTAGGTGTGTTCTGGTATGCATAAAAAATCATGCTCTTCAGGGGATTTAGGCACAGAGGCGCTTAATTTCTGAAACCTAAAGAGCCATAGGCAAGGAGATAGGTACCTAGATAGTCACACCAGCCAAGAGAGTGGTGCTATTGGGCATGCAAGATAGCACAGCTACTGTTGCCTGAGGATGTTTTCTCCAGAAACTGTAAGTGCTTTTGGTATTTCAAGTGCCTCAGCAGGTTAGACAGGTTTTTTTGAAATACTGTTTTCTTGCAGATAGGCACCTGAAACCCACGTATGCAGCACTGAAGCTCCTCAGTGCTATTTTGGGTCTGGTTTTGGGTATCCTTGTTTAACGGATTGAACAGTTCATGTTTAGATCTAGCTTGAAATTCTGCTTGCGGTGTGCTTCCCATGCAGTGCTGGCCTGGCATGCTGGCAGCTTGTTTCCCATGCTGGCATTAAACTGGTGCCTGTTTTGACCCTTGCAAGGCATGAGAGAATCAGTAGAGCGGGTCTGTGTGCTGCAGAAACGGGCACTTCCCAAAGTGGGATTTCCCAAAATGTCCGTGGCAAGTTTTGCCGCAGCAGTGAACCTCTGGGCCTGACCCGTCCCCTCTCTGCGCTTGTGTAGCCACATCTGCAGAAGGATGGAGCACACCCGGCATCCCCTCTTGCAGAGTCATAAAACAATTGCTGCTGTTACGGTCCAGTTGGTGGCTGTGACCAGGTTGGGTTCTCTTCACAAGGACAGGGCTAAATAAGTCTCAGAAATCTTGAGAACTGTTAGCACGACATGCTAATTTACCTATATGCAGACTCTGTCGCCACAGTTGATTCTTGCCCTGTGCAGTTATCATGATTCCTGGAGCCCGTTGTAAAATGTCTCATTGGTTTGAGCATTGTCAAACATCTACTTATAACTTCATGGCACGTGGTTGTTTTAAAGACACTATTATATGCCGTGGAGGATCTCGTTCAGCTAATTTTCTCCCACAATTTCCTTGGGGGAATTTGAAACCAACAGTCATATCTCAGTTATGAGGAATGTTTAAAATCTCATTGAATGGAACTCAGAGGAGCCCCTCATCATTTTAGGCAAAAGGGGAGCCCCGCCATACAGACAGAAATCGGAGGTGGAGAAAAGCCGACATTTCTCCCAAAGGTGTTCATTCTATCCCACTTATGCTAACACAAGTTTTCCTACTGCCTTAAGAGGGATCAAGATCAGCTCCTGGACAAGAGATAATATATTTTTTACATTTAGGTTTTCTAACAGCACTTTTCAAATAACAATATGGCTATGATTTTAAAGTGTACCCTGTCTTCATGTTGACCAACATTGGCAAAAACCAAACAGGAGACATTTCTTCACTGATAATGCCCTTGGCGGCTAAGTGCACACAGTACAGACCTTCTCTATATATTTAGGTTGCAGAAAATTAGTCATGGGAAAGAGGAGGAGACTGGATTATTCTGGGAA
The DNA here is from genome assembly GCA_013398915.1 of Dromas ardeola. Taxonomy (NCBI): domain Eukaryota; kingdom Metazoa; phylum Chordata; class Aves; order Charadriiformes; family Dromadidae; genus Dromas; species Dromas ardeola. Next base: position 63,099 of record VYZM01001989.1, on the reverse strand, counting down.
AGAGAATTGAAATTGATATTTGTGAACAACACATAAATTAAATATTTAAATAATTTAAATATTTATCTAGTTCAGTTGTGAGCCTGTCATGGGCAACATCTCACACATACACAGGGTTGGTTTATGGAAAATGCCCTGATATAATCTGACACCATGTCAGAGCATATCAGTGGTTTAAAGAAATGCTCCTTTTTCAGGGAAGCAAATTATGAGGTTCCTACTCCAGACATGTGTCTATCCCACTCATGTCAGGTAAGTGTTATAAGGTAAGAGTTACCACTGTTTTTTGCATGGCAACATAGAGGTCCTACATTCCCACGTATCCAAATCTGAATGAGATTGCACTGTACAGCATGAGCCAAATTATTCTCTGAATGTATCACATGTACCTCCGCCTTCCTTACCTCAAATCGAAAAAGTCTGTGCAGGGTTAAAGCAGAAGAGAATTTAGCTTTCTGAAATTTCCTATTTTTACCCTACATCATCTTGTATGCTACCACCTTTTCAAGTGTAAGCAGATAAAAAGGGCAATGGCTCTGGCTTACCTCCTTAAAAGTTGCTGATTCTCTTACGGGAGAGAGGAAAGAGTGCAGTGTGTTAATACAAAGCAACTTGAACCATGCATTTCAGCATGGACATGTACAAGCATTTAGGAGCGTGATGAATGATCTGTGGAGATGTGTTGGCCAAGTTCAGCCTTTCATTTGGATATTGGATAATATATCAGGTGCAATATAAATGTTGTCCCCTTGGAAAAAGGAGTGTTAAAACAGTCAAGAGAAAAGAGATTGTCTTTTTTCTTTTGATGGAGGAGGCAAGCGGAGATAAGTAATCATCTCTAAACAAACAACAACAATTATACAGCAGGTGAAAGATGATGAGCAGAGCTGGTTAAATGAGATTTTCTTTAGTGGGGTAATATTATAGAAATAACAGAGTTATGTATTATTTATTAAGAGAAGCAGAATCCTGCACCCCACAGATCTCTGGAGAGTTGTTGGTAATAAGTACAATATTCTCTCCATAGCGATGTTCTGATTTATTATTAATGGACAATCTTATGAATTAACCATATCTGTAAGCGCAGGCAGCACAACTGCCTTTAGGAAGCTCCTTTGTTATTCACAGAATCGGAGAACCGTGATGCTGGAAGGAGCCTCTCTCTGCCAGAGACACCTCAACATTTTCAAAGGGTCAAGCTTATCCATCAATAGAAAAAAAATTGGCTCAAAATGGATGTGATATACCAGCTGTGATTGATGGCAAAATGTTTTTATTTTCCTTTACCTTTATTAAACAGCCACAATAACTAAAACATCAGGAAAGGAGGGCAGCTTTGCAAAAGCACAAGTAGAAAAACCAAAAGCTTGTTATCTTTATCATAAACTGTGTCCAGGGCATATTGACCTGTCAGGTCTCATAGATGCCTCTTGGTGAATGAAATTAATTGCCCACTACAGGCTTAACTGACATGTGGAGGTCAACTGAAAGCTAGGGAAATGCACAAAATGCTCTTTGCTCTAACAGCGTTAGAGGAGAAAACATGCTCAAGAGAGGTTTTTGGAGCAACCTAATGGTGGCTTCACATAAGGCAAAATGTTTGCACATACTAACTGGCACTTCCCCAGTCAGCTGGCTGGCTTGCATGTGGGACGTGCTTGTACTAAAGGCAAATTTTGCACATCCACAACTAACAAACCACCTAGAAACACAGTTTTGCTGTTCCCCTGTTCCTCATGAGATCTTTGATCTGCAGCAGCACCTGAGGTGCCTGCAGAGCGGACGAGGTCTCTGACTTCGCATTATCGTACCGCCTGAGTGTAGGAGACCCCTGCGATGCAGGGAGGCTCAGGCTGCAGCCCACGAGGGTTCCAGCAGTTCCACATGACAACTGTGAAAAGCAGCCACTCCTCTGTCCCGAAGTTGTCTTTCTGCAGGGAGTCTCTACCCTGTCTGCTGCAGGGTGCTCACTTTTTATGCAGGCACAGAGCCAGCTGCAGTTTACCTTGCAGCTAAGAGCGAACAGCCTGCAGAAACTCGGTTCCATGGGCTGGGAGGGATTGCTCCAAGCGTTGGCTTAGGCAACTGCCTGCAAAAGAATAAGCCAATTTGAAAGGACATTATTGACTCAGCTGCAATGCTCAGAAGATCTTCAGCAAAGACTGGGCGGCATTTAGCCTTAATGTGGTATCCAAAAACAGCTTACTCCGTTGTTTTCTCTAGGTGTGTCTTTCTCCTTTGTTACCAGAGAAGGACTGGGGGAGCTGAATTTCCACTTGTCTGGCGCTGGCAGCTCAGCATGGAAATGTGAAGATTGCACTTTGCATGTTATAAGCTGCTCTGTACCTATCACATTAAGGTTGTAACGTTAGCACTGTTGTCAAATGGCACATTTTTGGAGGAGACCTTCATTCTCCAGTGCCTCCAACAGTTGTTAAATCAGAGCAGAACAGGAGTCAGATTCTGACATTTAGATGTTTTACGCACTTAATGTCAAAAGGATGTCAAAAGGCAATCAGATAGTTTTATCTGGATTTTAGGGCAGCCGGATGCAGGCACAAACCATGTCGGCACTACAAGGGAGAAAGGAGTGTACTGACAAACTGACTTTCTCTGCACATGCCCCTGTCACCAGTGGAAGCTCCTGAGTTTCTACGGACACATAATTCCTGCACTTGCGAGCATGAACCAGGTTAGGTTAGTTGGAAGAGCATGTGCCCCGGTGCCAGCAGTTGTCTCCAACACTGCCACGCAGTATGTCCGTGGCTCGGTGATACAAAGTGCACCCCGCGAGAGCAATAAAGCACCCACAGGTTTTGAACTGGGTCTGGGCTGGAAAGTTTAACTTGGTCTCCCATTTTTGACACTGTGAATCTTCACCTGCCACTGCTTATCACCGTGTTTGTGCTCATGCAAGATCAGATAAGCCTGAGTTCCCCGGAAGAGGAGCACAGATGTGGAAGGCATTTTTCCTCCTGCCCAGCCCTGGCACCCAGCCCCTGGGTGAATGAGGCACCCAACAATCCCTCCAACCTTGGATGCAGAACTAGAGGAGCCTTCATCCCTCTGGGAGCGCGGGCTGTTTGCTGCGATAGCCTCTATAGAAATTAATGATGCTATTATGAAAAAGCCTGTTTTGGGACCAATGCAGTCACAGCTCCCAATGGGATGTCTTGCAAGGCAGCTGTGCCAGGCTGAGCCCATGAGGCAAACGCATCGTCAGGGGAGAGGCTGCTGCCCGGGGAGTGAGGGATGAGCTACAACGTTTAGCTGTAAGGGGGAGGACACTGGAGCCCGGTCACATAAATGCTCCAGGAGAGATCGAAAGAGGTTAAAGACACAGCTAGCCCTCAACAAGGTCCAGTCTGAAGCCAAGGGAACATTGTATTTAAAATTCATTAGAACACACTCACATTCATGAAAATGAACTTAAAAATTCAGTGGCTATAGAAGTACCGGCTGCCACAGTATGAAAGCTTTGCAATTAAGTATACAAACAGTAATGGTTTACTTCAACTCTATCTTTAAGGTTAAAATATGGTGAAAATATAATGAATATAATGAAAATAGTCCTTATTTTCAACATGGCAATAGACTTTCATTTAAAGAACTATTGTTCTGTTTTCTTTATCTCATGCCAATATAACTTTTTTCTGATAATGAGCAAATTAAGGGCATATGGTATGTATTATGTTTGATTCATAATTAGCCAAAACCGTTGTATTGAGAAAGGCGCCATCAATAATTTGATGTTCTGTTTATGCCTACAGTGGTCTGTGCTACAGTACTGTCTATGTTCAGCATTTTCAGTTATAATTTTGATGAGGGAATGAAGGGTGCACCTACAGAATTGGCTGAAAAATATTTCCTGGGTTTTGGAGGACAGGATAAAAAAAAAAAGGGAAGGCCTTTCTAGACTCAGGAAAAGGATTAAAAATGAGCAAATGACCATTTAATAAAGACAGGTGTGATATACTATAGCTAGGAAGAACAGGCCAGTGTCAAATACCAAATGCATAGGCAGTGATCCTGCTACAGGACGTCAGGGTTGTAGTGGAGCCAACAGTGCAAGGCTGTTGCAAAAATGGCAGATGTTATGCCCTTAAATATTAGCAGGACCATCATGTGAAAGTCATGGGAGGTAACTTCTGCATTTGCTTGGGTAATGCCTCTCAACTGGAGTGAATTTTCTGCACTTGGACTTGGCACTTAAAGTTGTAAACAAAAAGAGGAAGTCCAAAGAAGCTCAGAGATAACAGCGAGACAAAATGCAGCTTGTGAGGAGCTGGATTTACTCTGACTCAAAAAAAAAAGCGACTGAAAAGAGACATACTAGCTATACCTGGAACAAAAGACAAGAATGAATTGCTTGCCAAATTCGGTAAGAGTGGGATAAGATGTAATTAAGTTAATTAAAGGTCAGCACAGTTAGATAGAAGGAAAACTTTTCAAACTGCAGAGGTAGGTAATGTCTGAATAGATTGCTCAGGATCATTGTGGCAACCATGTCTTCCCTAACCCTGTGTCCCTGTCCCTGTTCAAATACTGTCTGGGATGCTCTGCTTATACGTAGTACGGCTTTATACCATGGGGATGTAACTAGAGTCCTTTCCAGTTCTGTTTTTCTAAGATCTTATGTCAATTGAACTGTTACTGGGCAAAACGTCTTGTGCCATGTGATCCAGAACACTTCATCTATGAAACCTTTTATTTGGAAAGTTTCCTTCCTGCATATATTGCAACTATTTTTTTTTTAACAATGATAATCTATAGGATGAAGATAACACCATCTACTCATAGCTCTCCAAAGTTCTTACAAAGGTGGAGTTATTATTGACCTTATTCATAAAGCAGGGGACAGGAAGGCACAGGAAGGTTATGGGATTGCTGAGTGTTCGTAGAGTGTACTGGTAGCAAAAATGGGCACATAACCCAGGAGACGTGTCTCCCAGGCCTTTCCCTAGCTGCCAGACCACATTATTTATCCAACAAATTATGCTGACGAAGATGGAGTACCCAATTCGCAGCTCTGACACGGGTTGTTTTCTCTTGTAACATGAAGAAACCATAATTCTCTGAATGCAGAGGAAGTCCTGCCTGGTGGAGGTCCAAGCTAAAATCCATTATACAAGTCTCTCGCAGAATGCAGGTTAATACAACCTGAGAACTGAGGCCACGATGTTAAAATAGAATTACCTATTTTTTCCTCTGGTGAAAAACATGTTGTCCTGATTGTGAAACTGTCTATGATTTGATTCAGTAAAGTAAGAATACTTGATGTCAACAGAAACTAATATTGTCTAATTAATTAAACCACCTCATGATGCAATATGTAATATAATATGTTTTCTCACAGTATTATGTTTTCACAGAGCTGTCACTCACTCTAAAGGTTACTATCTTTCTTTTCTTTTCAGTACAAAAGCTAACTGTAAAACTTGAAACCTTTCTGGGAAATTGCTTGGATACACAAAGAACATACGAGTCTGTTTTTCAATTTTCAGTGCTTTCTGAGTTTCATATAAGGAAGATTTTTGTCAGTTCCCCTCAGTTAGATGTGCAGAACCAGATCCTCCAGGGTTGTGGTTTGTTTTGCAGCTTTCTCACAACCTCTATAATTGCAGATGTACATTAAGATAAAACGTCAGTTCTTTTGCAAGAGTCTGTACAATTTGTAGATCCCCGTGTTGCTCGGTTTGCTGTTTTATGAAGAATGCTGTCTGTTCAAGAGCAAACCAGGTGAATGCCATGGAAGTGCTGCCTTTTCAACGTGTTCTTGCTATCTGTATTTTTTAGAGAGTGCTCTGTAAACATCTATGTCGCACTTTACAAATGAGTAAGGAGGAAATAGCTTGGCTACCTTGATTAATTATTGTTGGTTTGTTGTGACCATCCATGTTTATATTGGAAAAACATCTGAAAGTCATATGAAGAGATGAATGCTGGATATTCTCCACATATCCAAAAGCTTAGTGCTCCAGTGATCTTACCATGCCATTTTTCCTTGCTTCCATCTTCTCCTTCTTCCTTTCTTTCTGTATCAATTGCAAGCAGCCTGTGCTTGCCAAAATTAAAAAATAGCCACACGCTACAGTCCAGACAAAGTAATTGCAGGGACTTCAAAGAAGAATTTCTTCAGTCTTCTAGTAGCAATTAGATGCCCAATGCTTCAGGAAAAATGTCTGTAAGAAAAGATGGTGTTCCAGTATGCTATTGAGCAACCTGATAGTACCTGCCCGTACCTGGGACCCTGCCTTTCCCAGAAGTGTCAAGGAAGACAGCAGCAGCTAAACCTGAATGACTTATTCGGGATAAACCAACTCTGGAATGGCCACACAGCTGTGATCACACCTCCTACTGGTGTCAACCACCTAATAGCAAGATTAGTATAAACATGGATCAATATAATACTGAGGGAAAGAGAAGAATAAATATCAGCACAAGTGTTTAGACTGATTCGACAACTTTCAGTGTATTTATGGCAGCAGGAGGTGTGCCATGCAGTGATGGGATGTATACGTAGTGAGGTGTGCAGGACAGGCATGTGTGTTTGACAGCCATGAACATGCCCACAGCAGAAGAACTTCAGTGTTGGGCATAAATATGTCTAAGAAACAAGTGACACATTTGTGTACTGTTTAACTGTGGTCAAATAATATCCATAATTTGTCATCAAATTGTTTGAGTAGTAATTTTTCATGTTATAGATCCAGCTCTATAAATTACTCAAAGAGCATTTGTTTAATAATTTAAATCCCTCAGTCTTTCAGGGAATCGCTGGTTAAATTATTGATGGTTACATCTACGTTATTCACTTGGTCTTATTAAAGCACCTGAAGCGTTGGTGTGACTAACTTTGCTCCCACTGGTATTGTGGCAGTGTACTATGCATACCACAGCCCTGCTTGGTGCACCTTTCTGGTGATATTTTCTTCACAAACCTCCCCTGGTTTGTATTTAGTGCCTTATGAGCAACACTGTTGTTTTCTGTAGCCATTTATGAAATTTTACACAGGATCTAAATATTAGCAAGAACTAAATGTGATATAAGTATGAAATAGCCCACGGTTTACATGGAGCCTGATCATGACGAGAAGTGTAATCGCAGGCCAATTTAAAGTGTGAAACTGCCTGTCACTGCTTAAACCAACGTGGTTGATGTATTTAGGTGAAGGGGAGTGTCCCTGTGCTTTCAATAGGCTTCTGTCTGCATTTATCCAGACGCCTTCCTCCTGCAGGACACGCCATCGCTTCCTCAGCGCTGCGGCCTTGGGAGAAGCCGGGTTTGCCCAGGGGATGCCGGGAAGCGGAGGAGGGCTTGGGGCCGGGGCAGGGTGCCATGCCCCGGGGCAGGGTGGCCCCACGGAAGGCGCTGCGAGGGCAGGGCACAGCGAGGGCACAGCGGGGCCGAGGCTCCAGAGGACATGCCAGGTCCAGCCGTGCCTGGGCACACGCGTCCTGGCAGCTGGGCCCCGCTGCTGGATGCAGGAGGGTGGCTCTGCTTGGAGGAAGGGTGCAGGGAAGCGATAATGATAGGACATGGGGCAACGGTTTCAAACTGAAAGAGGGGAGATTTAGATTGGACATCAGGAAGAAATTCTTTACTATGAGGGTGGTGAGACACTGGCCCAGGTTGCCCAGAGAAGTTCTTGAGGCCCCATCCCTGGAAGTGTTCAAGGCCAGGCTGGATGGGGCTCCGAGCAACCTGGTCCAGTGGGAGGTGTCCCTGCCCATGGTAGCGGGTTGGAACGAGATGATCTTTAAGGTCCCTTCCAAGCCGAACCATTCTGTGTGACCCCAAGGGCATGGGAGATGGCTTTATCAAAGTCTCACAGGGACAGGTCTCACTCCCTTCCCCGCGTAGGCCAGGCTCTCGTTCGGGCCCCCTTTCAGCAGAGGGAGCGGGCTGGCGGTGGTTCCACCCCGTGTGCCTCCTTGCAGCAACAGTAGCCACCTGCATCTGTTTTTCTGCTGCTGAGCAGCTGCCGGAGGACGCGGTCACAGTTTCCATCGCTGTCTGATCTCTCGCAGTTTCTGTAAGCCACCGGGAAGGAACCAGAACAGGAAATATTTTCTTGAGCGCAAGGTGCATTTTCAGCAGCAGAACTGAAACCGCCAATGTCAAGTCTGAAAAACAGATGGCTGATAAAAGTAAAATATAGTTCATTCAGGAAGCACATAAATTGATGCAGCATGTTAATATTTCAGTGGCTCGGGCAGCTGCACCATTTCTGATACAGTGAGACCACCCCTTTCCTGCGGAGCAGAGCTGAGCTGCAGCTCCTGCGAGCCCTGAGACGGACGGGTTTTCCCCCTCAGCGTCTTCATCTGTAATTGCTAAGCTACCTTGGGAGGCTGGGGGCCAGTAAAGGAAGCACTGAATATTGTAAAGAAAACTGATTTTGACACAGAGATAGATCTTTATATAGCCAGCAAGTAGGAATGAGACTTCACTCTTCCTGATCCTGATGGCGTCACTCATGTGAGCAATTGCATTAAAATCAGTGAGACTCTCAGGCTCCTTGCACGGCCCTGGGAAAGGATGGCCCCAGGCTGCCCTGGAGCAAGATGTCCTCTTGGGCTTCTCGCTGAGGTGCAGGGGGTGTCTCAGCCCCTCTGGGCAAATCGGCCCCGTGGGGTGGTAGCTTTGGGGGAGGCTGCGAACCACTGCCGAACCCATGCACCCTATAGAGGGAATCATCCAGCCTTACTGGCAGGCTCACAGCACTGAAGAAGGGAGATGAATCTCATCGCAAAGTCAGCCCTGAAGCTGCCATTACCACAGAGTACCTAAGAGTCACCTAAGCTGTGACTCCCTCATGTCTAAGCTGTTCCACGGAGACTTGCTTTTCTGATTTTTTCCAGCAAAAACCTGACCAATTTTTGCCAAAGCAGTTCTTTAAAAAGTGGTTAGTTTTTCAATTGGAAGGAAATTTTCTCTTGAGGGAAATATTACTTCCCGATTTGTTCTGCTAAGCAGCAGCGATGTGCAGAGCACAGCAGAGATCTGCCGAGCAGGAGCGTGGTCAGCAGCTTCCTGCAGCAAAGTCAGAGCACCAATAGTTCAAATGTGGGAACTAGGCCAGGAAGCCAAAAGTATATTCCCATGTCCGTGTGAAAAATCCTTATATCACATAACAGGACCCATTAAAAACCATCTACAGGGAATCACAAATTTGATGTGGGTTTTGTAATTAAGAGTTGCATGGGTATAAAATGTCTCAGATTTAAAGGAAGAGTAATAATCCAAATTCTTGCAAGTAACTGCAAGTCCAAATTCCTCAGCAATCTCTGAGCAGTTGCAGCCTGCTTTGAACATGCCTCTCTCAGGATGATGAAACCAAGGAGGCTTACAGAAAAATTGACTCAAAAAAAAAAAAAAAGAGTATTTCTTTTCTTCAGAACAGTAGATGTGAGCAAACACCACACTTGTTTGGATCTGCTTTTAGACACAAGGCTTTCCGAAGTCGGGGAGGAACGCGGCCGGCTGGGGTTCACCGCCGAGAAATGCCCTCCAGGGTCTGCACCCAGATTTGTCTCCCGGCGGTGCAGAGGGGCAGGGGCTGCCCCTCGGGGATGGACCCCTCCGCAGGGTGACCACTCCGGCCACCCTCCCGCCTGCTTCTCGGCGCTTGTTTGGTTTGCTTTTGCTAAGCAGTGCTGCTTTCGGTTCCTCTACAATAGCGGAGCTTGTGTACAGAAAGGTCAACCTCAGGTCAAGCCAGGATCTTTTATCTTTCTTTTTTTTTTTTTTCCCCAAACCTGGTATGCAGACAAGCCTTATCCTGTAGAGATAAAGCAAATTTAGGCATTTTGAAAAGACGCTGGAAAACATTAGAAATAATTGCTGGACTGTAGCTTTTGGATCCCTTCTTTTTATGTGAGCATCATTAATGTGCTGTAAATGCGGACTAAATGCCCAGCGTCCCTGAAAAGAACACAATAACACACCACATCTGGATCAGAGTGGGTTTATAAAAAGCATTATTAAAATGAGCTGACAGGATTAACCACTGTAACTGAAGAAAATAAAATCCACATTTTCCCACAGAATGTGTGCTGCACTTTTACCATATAGGGCAGCATGAATCTGTCTTTTCAGTTGCTAGCAAGAATCGATCCAAACATTTTTTTCCTGATTTTAACTTCAAGGCTAATCAGTGTAATCATCTCCTGTGACAACCCAGAGAGCTCTGTGGTGGTGATGGCTGTTGTTTTGCTGAAGAGTTCCCCGAGAAATAGATTTTGGCCAGAGGCAATGTCATGTGCCGTCCCCCCTCCTGTGTCTCATTGTTGTGTATCTAAAGTCTGTGCCCAAGGGCACTTCTTTCTCCCTGAGTATCTGGGTATTTCTGTGTGTCTTTCGTGCTGGGCAAAAGATATTAAACAATTCTGACTTTGCTGCTGCTGTGCCCTGATTAGGCAGCTAAAAAAGGGGGTAGCAATGGCATGGAGGATTTATTTCAGCTGCCTGCCTGCTTGTCAGGGAGCTCTCTTGGTCAGTCTGCTCAACTGTGTCAGGGAAGCCTCTGTAGGCTCAATCCCATTGTGGTGGGCACCATGCAAACACACAAGCAGAAAGGGTGCTTGTCCTGAGGATCTTTGGAAAAACAGACAGGAGCTGAAGCATGCTCAGGTAGGTGCTGATTTAAGTGAATTTACCTCAAAGGGTGGGCCTCAGAATGGCAGTCCAGATGGTATTGGGTTTGCCGGGACATGTTGGGCTGCTGTTATGCCACTGCCATTGGAGGGTGGGGTTAAGTGAGAGACCCTGAGTACATACAGAGACACTGCTTCCAGCAGGGCCGCCCAGTTTGATACCCATCTTACCATTCCCAAGCTCATCAGCCGCGAGAAGGTTCTCCATGAGCAAGGGACATAGGTGGGAGGTGAGTTGTGACACCAGCCCAAGCCCACAAGCCCCTCTTCAGGCTCTCCCTGGCCTCTTGGTCCCACTGGCCTGTTGATGCCTCCATCTCCTGGCAGGGTTTGGTGCGGGAGGGGAAAATTTTGGGGGAAGCCTCGCCAGCAGCCCAGCTTGCAGATGGCAAAGCAACCATGCTGCAGCCCAGGTCCACCATGGCAAACCAAAGGGACATGCTTTCAGCTGCAGAAGGGGTCATTGTGGTACTCCAGGAAAGGAGCCACCAGAGAACATGCAAAGACTCTAGTTTCAGCAGCAGAAAAAAGGTAAATTATTTCACTGATGCACCACCATGTTTGGTTTTTTTTCCCCCCAATTATTATTGTTTTAAAGAATGCTCTGACTTGCAGAGGGTACACTTTTGTGGAAGATATCTTTTGCTGTGAGAACTGGCAGCAGCCTGCACTGGCACCCGGTGAAGTGTCGGGAGTCTGTTGTGGACTTCCATGGGAGCGGGGACAAACCGTATGGCCACAGCCCATCCATGTGTTTTGTCTTCACTTGCCCAAACCTGGGGCTCACTATTAAATGCAAAGGCATTTTGAGGGCCATAAAGGACCCCAGATATGACAGGATCAGGCCCTACGGCTGCAATAGCAGATGACCAAGTATAGAGAAGTTTGCATGGCTAAAGGAGGTGAGAGAGCAAAGGGGACTCCACAAGCATGATGCCAATGGTTGAGGTAGTTTGCGTGAAGGCAGAGACAGAGGGAAGGTGGCTTCCTGGCCATGATGACTAACTCCTCTCTGCAGCTAGACTCATGGGGGACAAGGCACCCATGGCTCATTTTCTTTTGAAGACAGCAGTGAAGCATCCCCTGCTACCCAGACAAAATTCTAAGTCGTGTGTCAGATCAGATTTAGCTGCCAGGGACAGTCAATGGGATACTGTCAGAGGAAGGAGGTAAGGGCTGATTGCTAATGTCATACACCCACCCCAGCTGTGCAGTCTCCCCGGCCAGCCCCACCACAGTGGACAAGTTCTGAGTGGTGGGCAGGTCCAGCTGGCCCCAGGGAGAGTCTGGCAGGCCCTGGCGTTTAGCTGCAAGGCAGAGAAGACAGCTGCCTTCACTGCCAGGCAGGACAGGGCACCTTTGTTCCCTGCAGCCTCACAACATGGAGGGTTTTCTGGGGAAGAAAAATGGCAGGGTGCTACGCATTTACACACACACTCACCCACACAGCCTTTGCTCTGCCCAGATCCTGTGCACTGTTTCACTGGGGCAGTGTTTGGATCCTGCGATAAGCATGAGTACAACCATGGAAGTGCCATGAGTCAAATCCACTATCCATCTTCTTTTGTAATTACCTTGATTTTCTGGATCTCTGGCATGTCTGAGCACCTGCTTATGCACTGCTAGAATTTGGCATGGGAGTGTAAAATGATGGATTGCTTCTGTATCTCTGGGGTTCTTTACAAAGTGGAGGGAATCTGTGCAAAATGAGATTATTCAGCCAGAGACAGTGTGAGAGACAGCTGAAGTAAAGGATATACACCTGCACCAGGCAGTCCAGCAGCAAATAATGAATAATTACGTCTCTGCCTGCTGATTATCTGGTGCTGGCATGATGCCCAAGAGGGACAAGTGGAGTATTTCCTTCTGCAGGTTGTCGGTAGCCTCTGCAGACTGCAGATAAGGTAAGAAGCAAAGAAAAATGTTGCTGTCCTAGACATCAGAAAGGTTTCCCTTGGATCATCCCTCTTTGTAAAAGCACCACGATGCCTTTGATTTGCTAAATTGCAGGCACCAACAAACCTGTGTAATAGGTTTGCAATGTAAAACACCGAAAAAAAAAATACTCCGTGAGCCAAAAGTCTAGTTGTCTCTGGTGTTACTCAGCTGAATTAAGTAGAGCTACATGGGGAGAGGGTGGAGGCTGTGAATTTCATCAGTCTGAGAGATCTCTTTGAATCTCACATTTTCATCATATAAAAAAGGAACATCTGGACATATTATGCAAGGGCCACATTCTCCTTTCAGTTCTGTTGAGGCAAACCCGGAGTTGTCCCAATGGGACAATTCAAAATTTACCCCAGGATAAACAAAAGCAGGATCTGTCACCATGTTTTTGGCTTTACTGCTTTGCTCTCTAAGCTTAACCTGTTTGTGTCCAGCTTGTACACTTTTTCTGAATTTTCCTCTTCCTGAATGAGATACAGGAGCAGGAGGGAAATCTAAGAAGTCTCCAGTTCTTCATGTGAGAGAATTTTTCATTGTTCTTAGCATTCTCCAAAACCCTTTGTCCTGTATCACTCTTTCTGAGCATCTTTTTCTCCCTTTGGCTACCTGTAAATTAGTCCTACTACCTTCCTCCCCCTCTACACCGCTTCTTATTCTTTACTTTTCACTTCCAGTAAAGAAGAGTGAACAACTGAGAGTTTTGTTGTTGTTTTTCTTTTCCCACTGTCTCCAAAGGCCTCAGCTAGGAAAACAAAACAAGGCAGTTCACTCAGGTCCGTGCTGGGAACTGTACTTTTCAACTGTCTCCACTGTATGCTTCTGACACTCTTTGGACTATGAAGAGTTTAGGGAACAGGAAGAGGCTGTCAAATGGTCTCCAGTTCCTCCTCTTACTCTCTGACTAGACCTTCAGTTCTGTCATCTTTTGTCCAGAGCTAAACCTGAAGCTGTGTTTTTTTTGAGAGTAACAAGTGACATCAGGTGCCCAAGCGAGACTCACAAGCAGGGCATGATTTTTGGAGGTTAGCTCTGAACACCTGATGAAGTTCAAGCTCCTTCAGCAGGGCAGCTCAAACACTTTGTGAAGCCAAGGCACCAGTGTACGCGTGCCAAAAGGAAGGCACCAAAAAGCCCTCTGTGCAGCTTTGCAGCCAGAGCCAGCCTCGCTCCACCCTGGGTGCTGCACACAGGTGTTGCCTTCTGCATTTTGCTGTGACACACAGGGCCTCAGGTCATGCCCACTCTGCTTTTCCTTCTTGCATGACTAACATGAGTCTCCTAACACTTTTTTTCTGCTGCTTATAATGGGGAAAAAGGTGTATTTGCTGCAACTAATACAAGCAGCAGCTTTTCTTGCCTGCTCTTGCCTCTCCTCCAGCTCCTTGCACTGCTTTCCCAGGAGGCACCTGGGAGCTTGTAACACATTGTGCTTGATGCTACTGCAATTCTAAGATAATTGGCTTTGTTCCTGAGCAATAAATGTTCTTGCCCTGGTAGACAAGAAAAAGCAACTCCATGCAGACATTTCCTGATACTTCTCTTTGCCAAAACTAGAACAGTGAAGCAGGAGTTGATGCTCGAATAGCCTTGGCATAAGGACAGGCTGATGCATGTAATGCATATCATTAAAAATAGTTAGCACAAAGAAATGGTTGTTATTTTGCTTAAATCGAGCTGGACTCAGTAGCTAATTAAGTACAGACTTTTTCCATGGTTATATGCAGTTTTCAAATTCCTATAACACAAACTGTTTTAGAGGATAAGTTAAATACAGAATGCATTGAGTTTGGTAGAGAAAGTTTAAAGGTCTGCATTTTCCCACCAAAGCTATTTGATATCAGCTACAGAGTGGGTGTGTGTGTGTGTGGAGGGGTTATGACCTCTTTTATTTTTACAACCATTGCCATGATTTCATAATACTGGCAGCAGTCACTTCAAGCGAGGGACTAGACTTTATTACTATAATTATATGCTAGTATGTGGGCATAAAACAGAAAAACTTTTCTATAGATAAATGCCAGTAGCAAAATCCTTTTGCCCAACAAATAGTCCTTTAGCAGTGTTATGAATATTATATTAACCTCAATAAAAGCTATGCCAGAAATGTCTACCGTACATGGCGCAAGTTCTGTGTTCATACAGCAGCTTTGTTCTAAAAAATGAATATACTCAGTGCTGGGAGCATGCAGCACCTTTCCTTTGCAAAGCAAGGAAACAGCCCATTGTGGGAGGCAATAGCACCACTTTAAACAGAGGGGAAACTGAGGCAGGGAGGGTACGGTTGAATGTAGTAAATGCAATTTTGAGTGCCCGCACTGCAATGCTGTGGGTATGTCCGGGCAGGGTGGTGCAGGTGGGGGTGACACAGAGTGAGCCACAGGGCTCCAGCCAGGCCAGCACCCGTGACCATACTTTGCCATTTGAGTTTCAGGCGAGGCACAGACAAGAAAGATTAACCCTGCAGGAGAGATGAGGTGCTGAGTCCCATCCCCACTGCCCCTGGACAAACCTCCTGTGCTGGCAGGGCAGGGCACTGCCCTCGGCGCTCAGATACCACCTACATGGGAGTTCCATCAGCAAATGTGAAGGAGGGGATGAGGAATCAAAGAAGACAAGAGAGTTTTGTTGAGGTCCGCCACTCTTCAGATCAACTCCTAAGGTCTTCCAGCCCAGCTGTGAGAGCTGCGGAGCCACCAGCCTGCCAGCCGGCCGAGCCTGACTTGCCCAAAACCTGGGCTCTGGGTGATGCATGAGAATGAAATGCCGCCTGGGTAGCTAACGGGCTGGGCTGGGAGTTCCGCACCCAGGCAGGGCCGCCCCTGCAGCACAGAGAGGGCTGGAAGTGGTGGGAGCAGCTGCTCTCCAAATCTGAGACGACTACAGGGGGGAAATTTTTAGCCTAAGGAAGGGGTGACTTTGCCATCAGAACCGATTTCAGACTCGACTGTTCTCCACTCCCAAACCTGCACCGCTCTAGGGCAGAATGGGGCTGACGACCGGTGGGGCAGCGACCTCAGCAAGGGGCTGCTAAGGCTGAGCAAGATTCACTAACAATTTAGCTAATAGAATTACATTTCTAATTAAAGGGTTGTAAACCAACAAACCATTGATCTTGATTTTTTTCACACTTATTTCACTGTCCCTGTTTTCAGGTAAGCTGATGGAGGGATACAGAGTAACGTATCCATCTCTGCAGACATTTGGTGGTTTTCTCCACTGTCTTTTGTTCCAATTGTATTAAACTTTCCATCAGGAAAGAAAAATGGCCAATTATATAAATAGCACATTACATTGGAAAAGTAGATTGATTCAACTTTGTCTCAGTTATCATGGAATTAGTAAAATTACTTTTTGTGAATATTTCACAATGTCATTTTGAGTACTTCTCCCTATTTGTCAGTGATCTGATTTTGACAGGTAAAATTATTTTTAGGTAGTTGCCTGATAAAATATGTTGACGTACAGTTGAATAACAAGCTGATTTTAATAACTGCTTGCTATCAGTCCTATAAGCCATGCAGTATCTGGTGTGTTCTGTCTTTTTGCTTTTATTAAGACAGAATGATGTAAAAGAAATATGGTGGTTTTGGTATGCATTTTCAGTATAACTGTTTGCTTTTTCTATAAGCCAAGAAACAGACTTATATTCACAGAGTTAAAAAATGTGAAACGGTCACGAATAATTAATGGTATGATCCTGCCACCCCCAATTGCACTCATTGTTTATAGTGATGTAAATATTCACAGAACAAATCTAAATACATGCGGATGTTGCGTATCTATAATGACAAATGCTTGCAACAACTCATATTTCAAAAAAATGCGTATGTGTAAACATGTGGCAGTGGTCAAGCCTGCAATAACGTAACTTTTTCAATGTTTGAAGACCAGGAACGACTAATAATCCCAATCAGCATGAACACACGTATTAGCTGGCTGTACTGAAGATGAAAGGTCAGGCGGAAAACAAACATAACCATGGGGAACAGGTACATTTGAAATGGGAAAAGAGGTCTGAGAGTAAAACCAGAGACTAATCCAAAGCAAGAGATGTCATCTCTTGAGTGCTGACAGAAAATGACCCATAGGTAACTCAGACATGAGATCCCAGTTTTGATTTGAGTTTTATTTAATGGGCTCTGAGCAGTAGCACGAGGCCCTTGTCCTTCTGAAATAAAACCACATCTTTCATAGGAAATTCATCCATGGAGAGTCTGCAGCTTGAGCGGGGTGGTCAAGTCAGGAGGCAGGGGAGAGATGCTCCACCGTCCCCACTGCAGCATCCCTGCCAGGGGGGAAAAGCTGGGAAGGTGCCTGTTCCCTGCAATGTCTGCAGATGTTGATGCTTCTCAGCTGCCTTCGGACACCCTGGGAGCATGGAGGTTAGAAGCCTTGGCTGCCTTGTGGCTGCCGCGATGGAGAGGTTTTATAGCAACATTTATTTTTGTCAGAGTTTTATGGTGATGACAACAAAGTGGACAGTGCAGCAATGCCAATAACCTGCATTGCCTCGTCCCATTAAGAATACAAATTATTTTGGTTATTCGATTCTTTGCCTGCTTATTATTTCCATTGTAGAAATAGTATGATGTGTAAGACAAGGTGAGAGAGCTGAAGAATTTACACCCGAAGGCCTGATTCTGCCGTGCTGATTTTCAGAGCCGTACATATTCTGTTTTCAGTACGGTGGTTCTGGTATCGACAGGTATTGACAACCCTGTAATGATGTTGAATCTTGAATCCAAAAGAAAAACTACTACCTGCAAAAGACAGCCTGCTGCTTAAGTGCATGAGCACCAAGGCTGATTGGGCTTACTCCTGGCATCACGTACATTTTGGAGAAGTAGGTGGAGCGTGGAGCATGTTCCTGATTGAAAACAAGGAGGCAGGTAGTAAGAGTACCAAAAGTGATGGCTGAACACAATGTTGTTCAACCCAGTGCTCAGGCACTGAATTCCCCATCTACTCACCTAACACATATTTTTGTCATTGCTTCCCTCAACTGACAGTCTTTTCCAGGAGCAGTTTTCATCCTTCTTCTAAGGATCAACATTAGGACTTAGTCAATGACTGTAACAGATCTTCACTTCTCATTCAGCAAGATTATTGAGAAAGACTGCTATTGGTCTGGGAGGTCACATCTGGATTACTGGTTTGAAACACTCAACATGAAACTTCAAAGCTCACTGAAGAGAAAAGGCATAAGATAATTTTATTGTATTGATGTTTTAATAATTATAATTCTCAAACTCCTACTCAACTTGTCTGTCTCATGGTTTATAGATAGAAATAAACAGAAACCAGTTTTGTCTCTCTTTTGATGCATGGGACCATAATAGGATAAGGAGAACACTGCCAGGGCAGAATAGGGCTGATCTGAGGATCCGTACAGCCATCCCACACTGCCTAGTCCCTGGCTAGAAAATGGAAACATATCTGGGAGAAGACAAGACCTCAAAGTGTTTCCCCAAATAAGCAAACATTAGGCCTTTTGTTGCATTTTCTTGAGATTTTGAGCCTACATTGCTCATTTTGTCCTCTTGAAAGAATAGGAAAGAATAACTCAAGCCAGAGACCTTGTTCAGCAGCTAAAACATCTGAGTTTGGCTGAGTAAAAAAGATATCCACTACCAAATTTCTTTCATAGTTTGCACAGAGCAGCAAAGAGCATGCCTGGGAAGCACCAGCCTGCTGTATCTGCAAGGGGAATAAAAGTGCTTTCCCCTTTCTGATGGGGGTACCGTGACTGAAGAATGGACGCAAGCGTCTTTGTCTCAATTTTCTTGTGATGTTGCACCCAACCAATGTGTGTGAAACACTGGCAGGCCACAAACCACACACTGACCTGGGCAGGAGCCAAACTCGTGGTGGTCCTTAAGTGTGAAGTGGGCACTGGGGCTGCAGGAGGAGACAGGTGCTGGGGGCAGCCATGGGTGGGGAGCAGGATAGATGGTAGAGCAAAAACACCATATATCTCAAAATGTATCAAAATATATCAAAACCCTAGTGATATATCCATTTCCCCAGACAGTCCAGTGCTTTTCCTAAAAACTCTCTTGAACCTGGCAGGCCAGGACTTGCTGGTATAAATTCAATATTTTCCATCAGTTTATTGCTATTTCTACCTGATTTTTTTTTGGATCATCCCTTTCTTCCTCCTACATGGTTCACTTCCTTTCCCCAGAAACAAATGCATCGTTATGTGAAAATAGCACCCATTGCGGGAAATCTGCTTTTCTGCCCCATTCCTGTGCTTCCAGCAAGCTTCAGTCTCCAGGTCTAGTGCTGCAGCTCAGGGACAAAGTCCTTTGGCTCAGGGACAAAGTCCTTTGTTTCCCAACTCTGGAAGGAAATATTTACGTGTGAACTTTACAATTTATGGCCAACATTTATCAGAAAAAAACCATAAAATTGTGCAATACGATTTGTCATGATATCATACTTTGCAGAATCTGTTTATTACTTGTCTGTTTTTTAAGTTACGCAGAGAAGGGTAACCCAACATACCTCATGTGGGCCACTTCTCCGTTCGGACGCGCTGGATACCAAATGGGACCATTTACTTTTGCAGCTGCTGGTACATATGCTAAAATTAGACTAAATAAAAAATAGCAGCTGCATGGGTAGAAACAAACCAAAGCTGATTCACAGATGAGAGGCAGCTTGGGGAACTCAGGCGTTACAGCTAGATTTGACACAAAGGCTGGTCCAGTGTAAGACCCCCGTGCCTACAAAGACACGACAGCCCATAATGGTAAGCCAAAACTATGTTCAGCCCAACCCCCTTGCTGGGGAAATCCTTTCACCACCCTGGACTTTTTTCTTTTTCTTTTTCTTTTTCTTTTTTTTTCCTTTAACACATGTTACAATGTCGCATTATGTAGGAACACACTTCCCTTTAACATGTCTGTCGTCTTCTATCCCCTCAGCCTCCCCCACTAACTTTCTTCGGACAACCACACTCATTGTGGCCAATGCCAAGAAAAGCCCACTCTTCGCTTGCGTCCCGTCCCATACTCCCTGCTAACTCCATGCCAAGACATTGACAAAGTGCAGGATCTTTTTCCACAGCCATGTCACAGGCTATTTTTTTTTGTAGGTTTCCCTTTCAAAATGCTAGTGCAGGGGAACTTCATGACCTCTTCCACCAGCAGCTCCATCTCGCGTTGCCCAATGCATTATACTCAGATAAAAGGATATATTGTGGCTTTTAAGGCACAGTCTGCGATATGGGGAGGATGGTGCAGAGGGGCAGACTGCACAGTCCACACTCTGAACAGTCAAATTGGGCTTTTCTGGAGCAGAAAACACCAAAAATTCCAACCGTTTTTCATAGGAAATCTAAGCAAAATTCCTTCTAGCAGCAGTGAGTTAAAAATATGCACTCTTGTTATGAAGGCTCATGGCTGGGTCCCTCCTGTTCACGGCAATACAAGATAATTTGGAATGTGCAGGATTTCTGGGTGGTGTGTTGCAGAGATCCCTGTGACTTATCACAGAGTCAGTGAAGGCTTATTGCCTTCGTGTCAGGCTCTGCATTCCCCTTGTTTCCAGGCAGGTTTGTTTGCTCGGACTCCTCACAAGCGTGGTGCTTCTGGCCCTGAGAGCAGTCCCACATGCCCTCCAGCACTCCTGAAGTGCAAGGCAGATCTCTTATCCCCAGGTAACAGAGAGGACATGGCACAAACAGCAGTCTGGCATCAAGTTTCCAGGCAGCTCTACTTCCACAATTGTGCAAAGTGGGAGAGACTTCACCACCTTGCGAGGGTTCAGCTACCTTCTTCTTTCCATCTTTTCTCTCCCTCCACTCCCAGACCCTACTGAGACATTGCCCAGCAGCCACATCACCTCTGCTGGGCTGCTTCATCAGCAGTTTCTTATCACTTGCCTGGGCAGGACCACGCAGGCCAGCTGTGCCAGCTACAGACAAACAGATCCAAGCGCTTCAGTCCCAATTCCTCCTTGGACAATAGGGATCAAAAAGTGAGGCAAAGGTTTTGCTCTGGCACAGGTTACCAACAAGCTAACTTGCACTTGACTTCAAACAGCTTCTCTGGGCACGTCTATCACGGCTGGGGATGAGCAGAGGTGCCGATGTGCCTCAGTGGCATTCCCAGGCACGTTGCTCCCTGCCCCGGGGGGTAATTTCCAGCAGAGCCTCATGGCTACCTGGCTTACAGCCTTAGAAGACAAATTCACAGCTTCCACAGCTGAGGTAGCAGCACTCAGGCCCAGGTTGAATTCCTTCTTCACCCTGAAAAGCCTTATTTAAGCCTTATCTCCTAATCACTACAGACTCACCCTCTCTCTTCTATAAATTCTTGCGCTTAATCTTATTTTCGGCTCTTGGATCCAGCTTCAGCCAGAAGGCAAGACAATGTCTTGTGCCCTCCACGCTCTGGTGCTTGGGGCACTCACTGGGAAAACAGACAGTAAACCTCCTTGGGCTGAAGGCGGAGCTGAACATATGTCTCCTAGTTTGGGAGCTATTAAATTATACAAGGAACAGCTACTGGCTGCACACAGAAGGGATTGCTCAGTGTGCATCGGATCTGGACACCTGAGGGAGCAGAGTTTGGGAGTGCTCAGCCTAACAACAGGGGCAGCTGTATTAAAGAACAGGGGCTTTTTGGACTGGAATTTTGTTCCAAGGCATCACAATGCCACTTAAGCCTTCCTTTAGGCAAGCCCTCCCCTTGCTGAGGCTTAAGCACCCTCCTTAATGGTACATGACCTTGGATGCCATAGCAGCAGACAGACAGGGGTTCTGAAAGCTCTCACCCTGGGCCAGTTGTGAACTATGCTGCAAACCCGTTTGGTAGCCCTCGTGTGAATGGGGCCTTTGTTAGTGACTGATGAGTAGGATGTTCAGAGAACTTGGGAAAGTATGTTTGGCAAGTAAACTCACCTAACTAATAATAAAAATGGTCTTCAAATTTGCCAGGCTTCTTTGCCTGAGGCAAGCACAATTAAAGTCAATGAATTGTTTAATGTGAGGAAATAACAAGAGAAGGAAAAAAAAAAGCATACTGTTCCCTGATGCTGTTTTGGAATTTCTCCTGTATAGATCCTCCTCTGGATTGATGATAAAAGCCTTTGGCATGCTTCCCGCAAAGAAATCAAGAAGCATAACAGATATATGTGAGAGCTATATCCTACCTTAACATGGGGATGGACTCTCTGATCTAGGGCATTTTTCATCTCTAGCTGGGATGATGCTCTCTCTGTCAGGCACATATTTGATTTTAGATGTTTCAACAAGCTAGAATGCTTTCATGGGAGCATTCCCAATGACATGGAGACCCATTTCAAACATGCTGGCAAACTGCAATCCTCCTCCACAACAGGCAAAGAGCAGGCACTAATTACAGGATGGGTGTAGCACATACCTGCCTCTGGTGGGAAAGAACTGAGCCTGAGAACTGCATCTCTGCAGATCCAATGAATGCACTTTCCTCTCTGTAAAACCAGGAGGCAGAAAATATTTTTAACACTCAAGAAGAGACATAATCCCTGCAGATAAGGCAGGAACTTGATTTAGAAACTGTCCTTCTTCTGACCTGGACAACATTTCCACTGTTTTTCCACCACTTTTTGCTATCACATCTCATTTTAAGGCACAGCAGCCCTGAGCATTTTTAAGAGGCAGAGATATACGAAGAGCTTGCAAATTAAAGCAAGAACTAAATTTGTCAAATAATATGGTGCTAATGCTGTGCTTTGGGCAGACTTCTTTAATTCTTTGAGTTCTGTGTCTTAACTGACTCCTTACATAATTTACAATGGATTTTGTGTCTTTTCCTAGACTACGTATTGGTAATCTTGGCTTGAATGAGAAGAACAAATTTCTAGGTCGTAATTTCTGTTATTCTGCAGTTCCTAGTTAACCACCAATAAATTTTTGGGTTTTTTCTAATAGCAAAGAAATAGAGGAAGGAGAGAGATTTCTAGCTGTACCTAACCTGCTCTTTTGTATTGTGGTCAAAGAATCACAAAGATGAAATTTACGTATTGTTTCCTTATTCTATAAGCTGCTCATTGGGATTCAGGAAGAATGTCCTTTTCTCCAAAGCATAAGGGTGTACTATCATACCAGACCATCACAACATGGAGTAAGGGCACACTGCATTGTGCTGGGACAGGGGTCAAGTTATACCCTGGTGGTTCCTCTGCTGCTGGTTATTTCTGAGACCAAAGATCTCAGCACCACTTTGCTCTGTGCAGTGCTAAAGGTGGAAGAGCGCAAGGGGCGATGGGACACTGCATTGGCCAAAACCTTGAGGTATGGCTGTCACACAGCTGAGCATGCCAAAAGCTACCACATGTTTCCGGTCTCCTGGATTAGCTTTATTGGAGCATCACATTTTAAGGAAGATGGTCTTTAAATGGGAAAATTCAGACCTGCTCTGTGAGGTAGACTAAAACACGTCTCCACTCCTTGCAAAGAGAGTCAAGCCCCACTTCAGATGCAGCAATTTTCAGTGACTTCCTGGGCTGCAGCAAACTTCCCGCTGTCCTCTTGCAGTCCCTAGAAAAGCCAGGCTTTCTCCACCATCTTAAAGGCTCAGGTATGGGTCCACCAAAGCAAGGCATCTGCTCTCCAGGTCCTTCCATGACTCTCGTTCACAGCTTCTCTGCCCTGTCCCATCTTGCCTCCCAGGGCCACCCCAGCTATGTATGTGCCCAGAATGTATGCCCAGAAGCTGGGCAGGATGGCAACACCCCACACGAGGCCCACTGTCAGCCCACCTTTCCTCCCAAGCATGGTGAACAAGGCAGACAGATAGCCTCTCCGCCATGTGGGATGACATTGAACACTGCAGGAGGCAGCTTTACCCACCCTGGGGTGGCCAAGAGGAAGGCTGAAGCCTGGGTGCTGAAGTCCCTGGGAAGCCTGGAGCTGTAGTTCACAATCCCAAGGGAAAATTCAGTTGTAAGTGCCATGCAGTGGCAAGCCTGGTTCAAAAGTCCCTCCCCTCTCCGCCTCTCGCTCCCACTACACTTGGAGGGTGGCCGGTGCTAGCAGTAATGTCCCAGGAAAGCTGCAGCTGGTGCCTCCATGCACAAGGCAAGCTGCAAGCTGCTTGGCTCCGTGACCACCATCAATAATGCATTCACAGGAGAGGACGGAAGAGCCAGGCAGCTAACAGAGCTCTTGGGGCTGCTCAATGGCACCACTGTCTCTCTGCTCGCCAGCGTTGGCTGTGCGTGTGCGGAGGGTCGTACGCTCCCAGTGAAGATACACCAGTAGAGCTGGCAGGCTGTGTCCTAAACTCAAGGCAGGCTCTGCCGGGGGTGTCAGGTTTGCTTAGAATGAAGGAAATCACATTTCTTCCTGCCTTCCCCTCCTGCCCCTTATTTAAATAGGGGCTTAAGGAAGTGTGGCTTAAGGAAGAGGCCCAGATGGCAAACAGCCCCCAGTTATGCTCCCCAGGGAAGAGTGCAAGGAAATGACGAGCCTCACACAGCAGGAGTAGCTTGCAGACCTGTTGGAGGTTGTGGAGAGCAGGACTCTTTTAATCATGTTTTCTCAAGGTAAACTGCATACTTTCCTCTGGTTTCACTGTTTGTGTCACCTTTTTTTCCCTCTTGCTCAATGCAATGAGTGCAGCTCTGGTCACAAGTCCTGTGCAAGGCTTCCCACGCTCAGGGACTCCATTTACACACAGGAGATATCATCAGGCATTTTTCCTTCCCCACCACGTCTTCAGAAACTCTTTCTAGACCATGTACTACCTGACCATCGGTTTGAGTCTAAATATTTAGCTCTCAAAATCTGTTGAAACCTCATTTCATGTGCATATACCTTAACTTAGATGTTGACTTCACCCCACTTTAGAGGACTGCTCACATTAGTCAAGGTGTGGGAGATCCACCCTGATCCTTCTCCATCCCTTTTATGCTTCTGGTACATGTATACATAAATATAATGTCCAGTTCACTGTCTAAAGCTAGTGCCTTTTTCTTTTGCCTGTTGTCAGTCTTCTAAAAGCTTCAGAAACAGAGCAGGGAGGAAGAAAAGGTCTTGCTGAGTAAGTGCTGGTGGTGTGTTGGAGTGCCCTGAGCAGGAGCCATGGTTGTGGAGTAGGTGGGCAGATCTGAGTGAAGCAACTAAATCTTCCCCTAGGACTCCACCATGGGGGTGATTAAAGGGAAAAGATGAAAGTATGACAACATCATTTTACCACTTTGTGATGTACAAAGGTCTTCTTGCCATGGAGAGAATCAGGAGCAAGGTGGGATACAATGGAAATCTGTGAGATAAAGACATTTAGCTGAGTATGGGCTTGGACAGCTTTTTGGTGTTTTTTGTTTTGTTTAATTCTGTTTGAAGTTTTTGTTTTGTTTTGTTTTGTTTTTTCATAAGGAGAGGTGGGTTATAAATTGCAATAATCTTGATTTGTTTCAGGGTAGCAGGTTCAGTGCTTGAGGACAGGACAAGTGTGGGTACCTCCCATCAAGGCACCAGTCTCCTTTCTTTGCCTCCCATGGTCATGGCCCAGGAGCCTGGTGATGGTCCAAAAGCAGGATGTGTGCAATGGGCAAGTTGGGGCATTGCTCAAAGGGGACAGAGCTAAGGCGCTTAATATGCGTCCTGGTTTTCAGAAGTTTTAAGTTTTGCTGAGCTCAGTACTCTGAAGTGCGCAATCTTGGCACTGCATTAACGCATATCTTTGCCAGTAAATTTCTTAGTGACTAAAAGAAGAAGCAATTTTCTCCTTAATATGTATTTAGGCAGCTGTCATTACTCCCAGATTGTGCAGGTGGCATGTTTTTGTGCCTAGCTGTAGGTAAAGGACCTGCTGAAATTCTGTGGATATCTTCCGGTTTTGCTTTCTATTTTACAGGACTGAAACAAACAACATTTAGACAGTAGCTGGCAGAGCAGAAGAAGCCGTAAGCAGGGTTTTTAACCAAAAACCCTTGGCAGCTCCATTCTTGCTGGTAACAGTATCTCTCATACAATGGTAACACACAGCTCTCTCCCTCTCATCAGCCCTGGCCCCACCACATCTTGCAACATATATCCACTACTGTATTTTTCATCTTTACTCCTTTGTAAGCCATTAACTATCTAAAAGCCACAGTACATACACGACTGCTTGCTTGCTTTTGCTTATATGTGTATAAATGGCAGTTGGAGGGAAACAGTCCTTTGTTCTCCTTAGCTGAGCTGCTCACTGAGCTGAATACTCTCCTCCTGCATCTCCAGCCAAGTTTTCCCACCCATATCCATGGTCCACCTACTCTTCCCTTACCACAGGCCATGTCTTCCTCCCCATGCCAGTATGGGCATCCCCTAGTTCCCCTCCACTCGGAGGTGCTGTATGTCCTACCTTCATATTTTCTGCTTACCCAGATTCGAAATTTGTGTTATCTTAATTCATCACTCCAAGATTTTATGAGGTTTAGGTCTCTATTGTCATCACGCCTCCTCCAGGATTCTGCCTCTCATGATGAAGGTTGGGAAGAAGGCCTTCCACCTCAACCAAGTCATGGTTCTTCTCCCAGTCCCAGCACAGACATACCTGTGCAAGTGTAAGGGCTTCAGCCTGATGCACTTCTCCTGCCAGAATGCAACCCCCCAGGAGGTTGGTGTGGGTTCAGGAGGGGACATGTGGGGCTGGCTTCTTGCTGTGACAGAGTTCCCACCAGTGGTCTACAACTGTTGACAACTTGGTAATTCTGTGAGCTGTAAAACTGGCTGGTCCTGTTTGTCTTTAAAACTTTGATCAAGAAATTCCTCTTGAGGCCTATGAAAACATAACAAACTACATTTAAATGTGAGCTTGGCAGCCAAAAATACAGATAGTCCAAGAATCATCAAATTAACAAATGCGATGACGCAGCTCTGTTTTGTAAACACAGTCAATGCAGCTAAGCTCCCATGAAAAGCTGCAAGGCCATGAAAACTGAAATGTTTATTCTTCCATTACACTCATAAAAATAAAATAAAGTAAATAGATGCTGAGACTAGAGGATTCCCAAATATCAAGTAAAGGACTGGTCTGCAAGTGGGAAAGAGAAAGAAATAGTGGCTGGCGATTGGAGCTGTTTTCATTTGTAATATCTATTTCCCCTTCTGCTGCTTGTCAGGACATCAAAACTGCATGTTTCAAGGAAGATTTTTATGCTGGAAAACCTCAAGTGGGGTGTTTAAAGAAAAAACCTGTTGCCCATGGCAGTGCACATTTTCCTTAGTCATTCTGATTGCAGAAGAGATGGTGTGTGTTCCGAGGGAGGATTTTCCCCCTTGCAGGCTACTCTAATGACTCCTTGCAGTGTGTTTACTAGATGAATCACACACAGAAGCGCAAAGGGGGCCGAGGAACTCCCCTTGCAGATGTGCAGCCGCCTCCACATGTGATTCTCGGTTAACTAAACATGCCCAGGTATCAGGCTATACACAGCCATATTCAGGCATCCCTCCAGGGCATACATGACAGAGCAGTACCCAATACCTTCTCACGCCATCCTCCATTTTGAGAAGGAAGGGGAAGGAGGAGTGCAGGTACAAGGTTATGAGCAGCCTCAGCAGCAGCTCTGAGGGCTTCACAACCTCCCTTGCTTTTTCAGCTTCTTGCAGACTCTTATGCTCTCCAGTATTCAAGCATCTTCCAAGTCCTCTGCAAACCTTCTTCCAAGTTTTTTATTCCCTACTTTTTTTCTCAAAAGCTTTCTACTCCCTTCCTTGACCCTTGTTCTGCCTTTCTTGTTTTTAAAGTTCAGCACTTAAGGCTCTCCATATAGCACTGAGGAATCTGCCCCTTCATGTCCTCCTTCACGCCACTTCAGAAAGCTCCCTTCTCCTGGAAAAGTGTCCTGCCTTCTCATGCTCCATCATTCCCAACTTTTCTCATGACCTGAGTTATTTATTATCCCTGTAATTTATCTTGTCTTTGTTTGACTTTTCTACCTTTCGTGGCAAGCAGTTTAGAGCAGGGACCGGTGCTTGCTCTGCCTCTGGAAGTTTGCTACTATCTGCATCCTCTTTAAACAGCAATAAATCTTGAATCTGCCTCGCTATGCCTCTGAGACTGCTTCAAACTTTTTCCAGTCTGGGTCTGATGGAAAAACCCTCTGGCACATTCAGATTGCAGAACGGGTCTCCCAGGAGCCCTGAGGGACCCGCAGTGGACTTCCCCTGGGAGCACAGGGCTTCCAGTCTGCACCGAGGCCCAGGAACATGGAGGGTGCTCAGGGTTCCCTGTGGGAGGGTCGTTTTCCCTGCTCAAAACCAGACTGAAAAAAAGGACAAAAATTGGGGAAAATATTACTATAAATGGAGAGAATCCCATTCCCTGCTGGCAGGGGTATTTTGTGAGTCATGGTTATTTTCTTTTGAATACAGAGCTTCTCTGAGCTGATTAAGGGGAATTAACAACACGGTCGGGAATCCTCACACTTCCCGGTTGCACTGATCCCTGTGGCTCTTGTTTTACCTCTGCTGCCTTTGGGAACACTTGAGGAATTTATTAATGAGGCCCAATTACAGAAAACTGTGGGTTTATAAACAACATTCTGGCTAATGCTGGAATGTCTCTTTTAACTCCTTGGGAAGTTAAAACTAACACCAGAACCCACCTTCCAAGGCATTTTTGCTCCCCAAAACGCCCAGAATGAAAGCTGTCCTTAGAGCTGGCCAGTTATCCCCACTGGGGCATTGCAGCTGCATCACCAGCTCAGTGGAGGCTCCTGAGGAGCAGCGTGACACAGGTGCTAGGTGCCTCTCAACAGGCTCTAGGTGTTGCAGAGGCCACGGGAAGGAAAGGGTTTCAATTAACTGTCCAATTATAGCCCAACGTTGCATTTATTTGATCAAATGATTTGTACTGTGTGTGAAGCAGGGACTCCTGGGAATACTTGATGCTAACTCTCAATGAGGGGTTGAGCTGAAAGGCACCCAGCAGATGCCCCAGAGGGGCTCCTTCGACATTAACTTAATTTCAGCATTCAGGATGAAGCTTATAGTTCCTTCTACAGAGAGCAAACCTCGAAAACGGCTGCTGCTAACAATGCTGAAAGCCCACAATTGGCAAGAGGTTTCTCTACCAGCAGAGTGACTTCCTTGGGATAACATGAAGATCTTCTGAAAAACCAAAACAAGGCAAAAACTCCTATGAACAACAGAACTGATGGGGGCTGGGTTTTATTGTATTGGTCTATACTGATGAATAAAGGGAGCCAGTGATCTATTCCAAGTAAAGCAAAGTGAGTCTCTCTACACCACCGGCTACTTCTGGAGCAGAATTGTCATGCCAGTACAGTATGGGGTCCCTAAGAAAAAATTATTATTATTAGTGTGTTGGGGGTTGTTTGGGTTTTTTTAAGTGTTTGGAAATAAAGGTCAGACTTTGTTGCAGCTCAAATAAATGTGGTTTTTATAATATAAAACTGAGTACATGTGTTGCGTGCCCTAGGGTGGAGCATATAGACAGTGATGGTTCAAACGCCTTTGGGATAGGACTCATAGGCTGGGTGGAACCAAATCCAGTGAGAAGAGCTCATTCACGCTACCTCCTGGGAAAAGCCCCTGGATAAACAATTTTCCAAGTCAAGGCTGGGTGTTGTGTTGGAGAAAGCTGGTTTAGGCTGTGTGAAGCAAAGGGGCAAACTAAGAAATAGGCTGTGTGGAGAAGCTCTCTTCATAGACCTCTTTTAGCAGTACGGATGTAGTGAGTATGTGTGTCTCATGTATCTTTCCAGATATCTCATAAAATCTCACAGTTGATGCACCAATAAGCCTTTCCCCTGTCTACTCAAAGACCTAATTTCACAGAACTTGCAGGGCTTTTTGGATACATTCACTATTTTGTCAAAATTGGTTTAAAGGTTACTGAGATCAGACTGAGAGGCAGTCCCAGAGAGGCCTGTATATGGGGGTGGTATGAACACATATGCCTCCTTTTGCTGGGAAATCTGGCTAAAATCAAATCACACCAACTCCACTTTCTGTTTTTTACAGGACTGCTATAATTTCTGAGCACTTCTGGCCCAGAAGAAAATGACATCAGTGTATTTTATAGCTCAGGGAGAGTGCAATGCTCAACACTGTAGGATTTCCTTGATTCCTACCTATCAGCTTACAGTCTTGTACCACTCCAGAATCAGGGCTGTAGTTATTCTGTATTTCAAAAGGGAAAATATTCCACTTCCTAGAAGCCGTTGCCTGTCTTATGGCATGTACCACAAATAGTCCCTCTCCTAAACAGCTGGCCCAGTTACAGCTAGGTCCATCAGTAACCTGCTGAAGTTTGGTGCTCCCTAGTACATACATATAATTCTGCTTTCCTCAGTGAGAAGCTTCAGTAAAAAATACAGCTTCAGCAAAGTCTGAAGAGGCTGGCACAGTCCCAGAATGTCACTTCTTGTTATCCGGCATCATTCACAATGACAATGACAAACACATGTCTCCTCCACAAATATGGCAAGGAGCTGGAAGGTCTCCACAACAAGAAGACCAGATTTCTTAAGCAGACAGATCATCTCCAAACTGGTTTTGTAGTCAATATCAAGTCTCCTGTACAGTCATACGAGGGAAGCCCCAGCAAGGGCTCTGCTCTTGGCCAGCTCCGCAAGTGTTTGACACTGAACCACTGCTGTCCTAGGACAAGTAGGGGTAGGGAGGGCTGGGCTGGTGATGAGGAGCTGACATCTGTGGCCCTGCACAGTCTGCAGAATTCAGGAGGCTGCAGATACTTTCAGCTAGATGAGGCCCTTTGGGATTTATGAGATTATTAGCATTATTGAAAGTCATGTCTGTTCACAGGGGAGAATATACCCTTTAGACTATATTACTCATTGTGTGAGTCACCATGTTGAATAACATATGTTTCCTATATTTGGTAGATGACCCAATACATTGCACTTCCATCCAGAATTATATTCGATATAAACACCACTAGCTTTATTTTTTTTTTCTACTGTGAAGATACGAAAACATAAACCTAGGTGCAAATTGATTGAATATGTTTATATATGAATATTGCATTTTTATTTTTCACATAATCAGTTACAGGACTTGTAGTATTAAGCCAGATCAGCCATATGTTTGCTGATAGTATCTAGATTATACCAAGTTTGTACGTATTCTAGTGGAAGACATGTTTACTTGACAGAGGATGATTCCAGGGGTTGGCTAGATTAAAACAAACAGAAAGAGCATTTAACTTCAAGAGCTTATGCATTTCCACTGGAACCAGTAAGACTATTCAGGTGCTTACAGCAAAGCACATGCATATTTGTTGGCATGGTTGCTAAACTATTGTTCTTGCAAGGAAGGAATAGTGATCCATCATCATCAAATGTAATGCAATGCAAGGGGCGACTTTCATTAGAGAGAATGGCAAAACTCCCCTTGATTTGAATGGAAGCAGGAGCCGGCTCTGACACTGAAGTAGTAAGTTTGTGTAAACAATAGATAGTGCAAAAGCTTCTCATTACAAGTATTTATGATGATTGTGGAGCCTGGGAGTCTTTTGGGTGTGGAGCCTGTGAGGTAAAGTGGTGTGGTGTGCCCAGATTTCTGAAGTTAACTAGTTTAGTGCATGCCACAGGAGTTAGAGTGCTGGGTGGATAGACAGCTTCTCCGTGGTCTCCTTAAGGCACTGAAATTGTGCAGAGAATATGTTGTGTTTGAAACCATAATGCCGGCTGTTGACTGCAAGCCTTGTGTAATCTTGTGGATCTTCTTGATTAATGATGAAAAATTACTCTCTCTTATCTTTGAAGTTTGGCATAGCCCAGATACATGTGCGTTTCAATCCATCTTGCCTTGACAGCATGTGAAACTCCACTGGTATGACAGTGGTTTGGATTGGACTCAGATCAGGGGCAGCAGGGCAGGGATGGCTTGGTTCCGCAGGACACTGGCCTTCTGGCCTTGGGTCAACCCAGGGCTCGTTAATGGCTTGGTAAAATGCAAATGAGCAGCCAATCTCATATCCAGCCTCTCTTCTCTACCTCTTTCCTCCCTAGAACAAAGAGGGGAGGAAAACAGATCTACCCTAAATTAACTTATGAAAGACCAGCCTTTTGAATTCAGCTTTGCCAGAGTAGAAGACAATGGTTTAGCTCTTATTAGTTCACTTTTCTCCAGTGTAATTAAGACCATCAGCATCACTGGGGCTGAGTAAGGTCCATCAACATCAACACACTAACTTTGAGTATGTGTCGTACCAAGCAGTCAGTATACTAACTGCTAAAAGTGAAATTACCTCAAGTGATCTCTTTCTGAGAAAGCATAAATTGCATCAGAACACATTTCCACCTCTACATGTTTACTTCTTGACTTTCTGCTACAGTGAGATTAGTTTTATTTTGGTTTAGTTTTGCTTCCCTGTGTTTCAAAAGCAATGGTTATCACTTTCCTCGGGGTGGGGAACCTCAGGTTTTTTCTGATGCAGGCCTGAGTCCCATTACAAATGTCAAGTAGACGATCACTGTCAAACCCGTTAGGTGAATTTGCCTTTCCTATCTCATTTCACCTTCAAGCAGTCAGCAGACTACAGACTGCTACAAACAGGCTTCCAGTTGAAAATTACTGTTATAGTCAATCCTGGGGTTTTGTGTCATGAAGAAATACTAGTTTACAAAGCGATGTTTAGATCCAAACTACCCCCCCTACTTTTATTAAAAAGTAAATAACTGGCTATTCTATGATCAAGATACAAGATCTATGATCAAAATATTTCTATATCAAGATGCAAAAAGCAACATGACCACATAAGGGATGAAAAATCAAGAGTCATTTGAGAATATGTGAATTTCAGAGAGTTTTCAGCTCAGAACCCAGACCCCAAAGAGTATCATGATTACCTCATGTCTGCATAAGTTAAATTCACAAAGCTATTCATATGCATCATAATTATTTCGCATTTATAAATTTCTACATCTTCATTCACTATTAGATCCTAAAATTTGAAATCAATATAAGATTTATTTCTTAATTAGGAACATAACCTTGGACCCTGGCTATGCTTTTTGATCTAGTAGAGACTGATAGCAGAGAAATCAAAAGAAGGTACAAGAAACAAAACAGAAGAAAATTATCTAACAATCTGCCACACGTATATTTCCATTCCAAGTGTTTCTTCATTCCCTTTTGACTCAAAGTGTAAATGCTTACAGAACTAATGTATTTACTCAGTAAGTTTTATGATTTATAATGGAATTGAGAGTATTCTCACTATACAGAGGAATAAGCAAACCTTTAATGCTTTTCAATTCTTTAAGTTTTTGACTTCTGGGATAGCATGTGGAGGCAACTTCTATTGTGTAAAAAAATTCCTTGGTTTACATTTATATCCCTTCACTTGAACTAAGTTTTCACTATTTCCAGTGTCACTTTTCTTCACTATGGTATTTTGTATGCCTTTCCTTTATTGTGACAGAAGGACTAGAATAGCAGCAATTTCTTTAGTGTCATTCTCATATCTGTAGTTTTTAAGACTAATTGCTGTCACGTTATATAAAATACACTTGAATGCTGACCACTGCACTCTGAATAAATACACTATGTCTCACTCAAATGATAATGTGACCCAGCAAACATTTCACAAAAATCTTTAACTTTTCAAGGATCAGACTACTCATCACAGAGGTCTCCACTTTTAAAATCTTTACATCTATGAATTGTAATTAAAATTACTCTTTTTTAAAAATCTTATTACCAGACAAATCACTTTATTCCTACGCTCCTTCAGTATGCTTGGATGAATACTAGCTAGTCTTGATGACCTGTTTTTCACTGAGTTGCTAATTTACTACACCTGTTTTTATTGCAATGCCTGTTCTGCACAATAACTCTCAGTCTTTAAAAGTGAGATGTAGGTGTGGCAGAAATAAGAATTCTACCAGCCAAGGATAAAAACTTTAATTCCTCAGGTCCTGATATGAAGATTTTTTTTCACTAATTCTCTTATTGTTCTGAAGTGTAGTTTCTCAATGCTAGTTTCAATCTGGTCTCTCCTAGGTGTTGTGAAATTTATTTATATTTTGGTCAATATTATCTTAGTAAGAGATACAGCTACTCCTTGAACACATTGCTGTATGTTACTTAGGCTTGCAAAGCTGATCACACAATAAAAGAAGGCCATGCACTCAGAATGCAATGGAAAGTTGCCAGCTGTTTTAATAATAGTTTATTTTTAGATATTGTCCAACCTAGCATTTGATCATTTAATAACTGTATGCGAGTAATAAAGAAATCTATGAAAACTGTTGAGATTAACTTTTTTTCATAAGAGGACCATGAAGTCTCAGCCGTCCAGTCATAAAGCATTTTTTTTTTTTTTTTAACTTTTCTCACTTCAGAGTAATTCTTTCCTTGAATATTAGATTCAGGTTGAATCAGGTTGTGTGATTTGCTGACTTTCTACAATACTATTGTGGTGATTTAGAAGACAGGCTAAATTATCCTGAAAATAAAGGATCTCTTCTTGGAGGGAAAGAAAAAGAAGAAGAATACAAAAAACAAAATTTTCTGCCTTTTCCTGGCCCAAGGTCTTTCCACGTGAGAAAGGCAAAGTTACATCTTCTGCTTATGTCTGCCTGAGATGTTATACTGCAATATATGTACTTGAAAGACATGATCAAACATGAACAGAAGAGAAGCCGTTAAATCCAAAAACCTTTTGTGCGGATCCTGCCTCAAACATCATAATCTGTTTGTTCATCTGATAATGGGAGAGGCTACACCATTAAGAGAAAAGAGGTTTTTTACATGCAAGCCTTAACTTGAACCCTGACAGCTTTTTACAACCTTAGCGCAATATAAAATTTACTCCTAGCTTTCATGACCATGAGATGTTCGGGAGTTTGGAGAAGACGTCACATGTCAAGTGTGTCTTTCTCCTCGTTTTCTTTTAAGACCTTTTCCCTGCAGTGAGGACGAGTTTTTGATTAATGCTGTGAAAAGTTCCTTGGATGACCTTCAAGAAGTCACTGGAAAGGGCTGTCATTGAGTCAGTGAGATCTGGATTACAAGCCAAATCTCACCATCCACGCTTGTAAAATGGAAGATAAAATACCCCTTCCCCACTCCCCACTTTATTTTAAATAGTTTTCCAGAGCAGCGGACTGATTCCAAAGCAGATATGTCAACAGTGATATTATAATGTATTTTTATATTTTTTGGTGAAGTATAATAGCCTAAATGAGTGCCATGATATTACAGATGATTACAATACCTCAGTATTTAAACTTCTGGGACCCTAAGTATGGCTATGGCATCACAGAGATAAATAAACCCTATGTTTTTTTACAGTGTCACACACTTGATTTTAAGGTATACTGATCCTACTGAAAGTTGCATGAGTAATATATAATAACGCAGTCTTGCTCTTCTTTTAACAGAAGGAGATGGCAGTAGCAGAATGCCAAGGCTGGAAATGTTTTATTTTATAAAACACTGAGAAACAAGTGAAATGATACACAGAATAAAAATATGTAATTTCTTTGTGTGCCTGCTTTGAGTGGCTCTTATTGAGGTGGTACTTGGCAGTACTGAAGGTTTATTATGACTGGGTTTTGTGACAGCAATCATACCCCAGGTAAAAATACTCAGACATGACTCACCAAAAGGAGAGATCTTTGCATTCTATAAGTCGCATATTAATTGGAGTTATGCACAAATACCCCTGTGCTCACCATCTTTCACTGTGAAGCAGAGGCTCTAAACTATGCAGATTCCTCCTGGTTTTCCTGTTTGCTTGCATAGCATGTCAGAGGTTAGATGTGCAAAGCATTTTTTATGTTATCTTCTTGCCAACAAACTAAAAGGACTTCTGTGATAGAATTATAATTATAATGTAGAGATAAATGTATTTTACAAATTAGGTAAAAATTGAACAACTGAGTATAAAAATGCAGAATTTTTAAGAAAGTGGATATGGCTTTTGTTTTTGTGACCGCTTTTCATTACGGGCAGCTATGTCTGAATTCTTCAGAGCCCGCGTGGTATCTTGTGTTTATCTTCAAATGGAAATGCCACTTTCTAGGGTGTCTTATTAACCAGTACAATGACCAGAATTCATATTTGCAGCATTCCTGTGGTATATATTTTAAGTGAGCAGTTTGAGCCATTTTTCATTTCCAGTTGATTGCTGTCTGTAGACGTTAGGATCCTACGTCTGACTCGTGACTCTGGACTCAGAATAATTTCAAGGCTTAGATTCAGTTTTGATGGTGCAAAATCTCAGAGGAATCCTTGATAGTTCAGCTCCAACTAGTGAGGAGATGGTGGGTTGTCCTGGTCTCTTGAGACTGCTGCTGTCTTGGTCACAACAAACCCAATCCAGGAAGGAAGAGCCACTCCAGCCTGGACCCAACACAGCACTGGGAAGGAAGAGGGTGGAGGCTCTCAAGTGGGAAATGAAAGGCGGGGGATTGACAGGGGCTTCTGGTTCCGACCTGTGTCAAATAATAATAATTTACTATGGCTACACTGGACCAATAACTGCTGGACAGTTTTTCTTGCCTACTGTTAGATATCTATATCCATATTTTGACACGTTTAGGTAGATCTTGAATTTTTGGTACACTGTGAAACCAGGGCTCTAACTGGATTTTCCAAGACTTTAGGTGCACCCTTGAGCAACCTGGAGCATTTTTCATTTGCTTTTTTTTTTTTTTTTAAGTCGCCATGACTAAAAAATGTTGTTCTTTGAGTACCCAAAAACCTCAACAGTGATTAGATAAGTTGGCCTCAGAACCTGTTTCATCATAATGAAAGCATTCACATCTCTTCAGAGGATTATTTCCCTGCTTCTGCAGCGCTTTCCACGTGTGTTGGCCTTCCTAGGTTATTTTAATTTATGATTTTCAATGTAGCTACAGGCATTC
Organism: Dromas ardeola; assembly: GCA_013398915.1. Lineage (NCBI taxonomy): Eukaryota > Metazoa > Chordata > Aves > Charadriiformes > Dromadidae > Dromas > Dromas ardeola. The sequence goes on along the minus strand of VYZM01001989.1, from coordinate 26,649 downwards.
TGCTGCTGGAACAGAGGGTGGTTTTGCAGAGCAAACATCTGTGGGGGTTTCCAGATGCAGAAGGCGTATGGAAGTGGGTGTTATCTCTCAATGGGAAGGGAGGAATGTGTCTAGCAGCAGCAAATACTTGGATATAACAAAACATGTGAGTAAAATGTATCTATACTGCGCCCCTTAGAAAAAAATAAAAAGAGGAAGGCGAGGTAAAAAATACTAAACATTGAGGCTCTATTTCAGTAAGAGACAGTAAGATTGGACATAAATTATCATACCCACAATCCACCTACTTCTTTGTTCTCCCTTGGGCATCTCTGTGCACGTTTATGTCCTACAGAAGTCAATGAACCTGAAGCCTGTGACTGAAATTAAACACACATTGAAAGTCTTCCTTCATTAAACCCCACATGAGGGGTGATTCTAAGGGAGAGAATATGAAAAAACTTCAAATCTGCGTGAAAGGGAAAAATTGGTGATGGTTTATTTTTGCATGCCCATTGTCCACAACCTGGGATTGTTCAAAGCACAAGCACAAGGAGGGACTTTTCCCAGGAACTTCCCACGTCAACACAGCTGGGAATGTCGGAGGCAGACAAGGATTTCATTGATGATACGGAGCCATTGTAGAAATCAGTCCTTGTTAGCAAAGGGAGTTAAAAAATTGTCCATCTAGGACTAACTAAAAGAAATTCTGCCTCCCTTCTAGCTTCCCTTGACTAACAGAGGTCACCATTTTGCTGCCGCATCTTAGGCCACGTGGAGCATCAGCTGCCAATTTTAGCTACAGACAAGGAGCCTCCCTCCTACTCAACACGTAGTGGGTGTCAAAGGGAGTCTGGCTAAAAGCCTTTTGACAAACAATTAAGATTAATATGTATTTTCTCTCAGTTTCACTTGATGCAAAACTGCCTGAGAGATGTGTTTGTATATTCACAGCACACATGAAAAGAGGATCAGAACACGGCAGAAATGGATAGCTGGGTTAAAACATGTGCGAGGAACTTCTCGAAGCTGGGCTAAAGATCAGACAAGCTTATAAAAAGTGCAGGGAATGCTCATTATGGACTGAGTCAGCCCAGCAGCTGTGAGGCTCCTCCCTCCCTGCTTCAGTGGTTTTATTGTTGTCCTGAGCTGCTGGCAGACACTTGGGAGAATTTCTCTTGGCCCTGCATCTGCCTCTCTGCTGGACGCAATCAAGCCTGGGCACTTGTTGCTTCTGTTGTCCTTGTGAGGTCTCGCTTGATGTGACCTCTCCTGCCGGGATGCAGAGTGCAAGGGAAGCCACGAGTGCTGTGCAGACCCGAAACACTCACTGTCCTGGGAAGATCATGGCTGAGCTGAAATGAAAGAAACAACAAATGGTGCCAGAGTACTAGGCAAACGCTGACTTGAACTGCAAGCTTCAGATGCTTGGATTAGGTAGATCCTGCTTTGGTCGCAAGTGTAGACTTCCCCCATACAGCTAGTTCAGACTGGTGTGCTTTCAGGTGTTACCTCTCAGGTCCACTTTGGGTTGGTCATTCACCGCAACCCTGCCGCTCACTGCTTTCTCAACTGCTGAATGTGTAAATCTGTTTCCAGTAGCATGAAATCTGATCATCTTGAATGGCACTTTTTCTCTCCTTGTTGCTTCTTTTAAAGGTAATTTTGAGGAAACAAAGTCAGGAAAAAGGCAATAGCTTTCTTTTCGTTGTCTTTTCTTTATCACTGTGGAGACAAGATTTGTTGGTCACTAACGAGCATCACATCCTAATTTCCAAGGACAGCCCTAGTCCTCTCTGAAGAAAATATTTTTCCCTGCATGTCTAGTCTGAGCCATAACAGCACTGAATGAATTACCTGTTGCTGTGCTCAATGCTTAAAAAAAGCCCAAACAAACAAAACCAAACCCAAAAGGAATTCTATGCATCAAAAAGCCTTAAAACCCAAAAGATGATCAAAGAAGAATTCTGTTCTGATCTTCCCCCACTGCTACAAAAGAAACTGAACTTTGGCCGGTGGGAACATAGAGGGTTCACCTGTCCGGCATCAGAGCCAGCCAGGAGGATGCAGACACAAATGGGTTACATACTTTGTCTATGAAAATCCAAGCCTTGGTGTATACATTCATCATTCCATGATCTGTTGAAGCACAGTTTCTGGTCATTGGAGCACTGGCTGGTCACAAGTGTGCAAGATCTCTTCTTAAGGTATTGCTTGTCTGTCTGTCCCCACAGGTGCTGTCCCCTCTGCCTCAGTGTCTAGCTGTCTCACAGTCCTTTGCCTTTAATCTCCTGTGAAGCACAGAGGTGCTGCTATACCATTTTACTTGCTACCTGCTTTGCCAATAATTTTGCTTTAATTTTCAAAGCATTTTAGTAATATTTTGAACGTCCCAAGGTTCTGGAAGCCAAGACATTCATGGTGCAAAGAGACAAACTAAGTTATGAGTCCTAAAACTCTTGCTTCAAATGGCAGGAAAGGGCCATCTGAGCCAGGAGCACAACTTAGAAACCCCTAGCTTGTTGCTTTGATCTCAGAGAGCCAAATACCAGTTCCATCAGTGCAAAGAATCATAACGTACCACCCTAGGCTAATGTGTCCTTCCCCTGACAAACTTCACAGTGATGACAGTTCATCAGAAACACAGATGTGCTACCCAGCACACGTGTGTTAACAAGCTGCCTCTCCCCAGGTGTCTGCTAGGTTTACTGGACTGCTAAATGATACGGTTCTCTCCCTCTCATGGTCCAACAACTTGCATCGTGTCATATATGGGCACAAAACCGTTACGGAAAAGCAGTAACTGAGCACATTTCTGTTTTGTTGAGAATCAGATCCTGAGTCCTTCTTTTTGAGTTGAAATCTGTTGCATTAAGTCAGCATGCGTCCATGGTCGTCCTTAAGGGTGAGGCACCACCTCTCTCACTATGAAGTCTATTTCCACTAAAGGTTGCAAGCACTGCCTAATTGCACTGCAGAGGAGAGATGGCAAGTGTGCTAGCAATAATCTGTTGCAGTTCCCTACCCCCCACCAAAGAAACTACATCCGTGGTACAGTACAACTGACTTTTCCAGCCAGGCGGGAGAAACAGGAAATGTCAGGAAACGAGCAGACAAACCCACCAAGATCCCTGTTCAGGGGTGATTCACAACAGCAAGTAGAAATTCAAAACCTGAAAGACAATGTTAATATGGCTTTTGCCAGAGATCCCCGACTCTGCAATTTTGTGTGTGGCTGTCTGATGTGATTGCATGTAAATCTCATGCATATGCTGCAATGGTACAGTCCTAGGAAAGCCTCGGTTCACCTTTCCAAACAGCCCGGCAGAACACAATAGCACCATTTTAATCTGCACCAAGATTAAATCTGAGCACTCCAAATCAGACTTTTCCTTTCATTGAATGTAAACAATCAAATCTCACTGTGAAGCCCTTTCCTGCTTTACTCAGCAATGGGCTCTTGCATTTCACCTTTCTTTTATTTAGTGAGCAAGCTCTAATTTAAAAGATGCTTTAAATAAAAATGTGTTTTCTATTCAACAGGATGTATCTGAAAATCTATTTTATCCTGGCAGTATAGAGCTGGAGGAAATCTGGCCTGAGCAACTCTCATAAAAAGCTTTTTAAGTGCTGTGGTCGGTTTGTTATCTCCTTTATTCCTGTCTAAATCCCGAATATATGTACTGATTTCTGCAGAGCTGTTTCAGAGTTATGTAACAGAAAATAAGACAAAAAATGGATATTTTGCTTTTGCAAGATTCCCTCATTGCAGGTCTCAGCCTTGCAGTGCCGAGTATCTTGCTCTACCTCCCGCTACCTCCAAGTGCCCTCCCTCAAAAACCTCCTTGCCCACTTTGAAAATTAGATACTTGGAAAGTCCAGCAAAAGCCTTCATGGTGCCAGGAGGGCTCCTTGGCCTCTGCCTTCACCAGGCACTGCCTGGGAAAGCCCCCAACACACTCCTGCAGGAGTGGGAGCTCCTGCTCTTCCCCGCATACCCCGGGGGTACACCCGCATACTAAAAGGCAGCTTTAATCCTCGGCGGCCAAATCGGGAGGCTGGTGAGAAGCCACTTCTAACTTCTAACGTAACATCCTATGTGCACTGCCTAGGTCTGTGGATCAGCAAGCATCTTTCTGCGAGGAACTTTAGAGAGGCATCAGTCATCTAGAAAAACACAGTTTGCTTTCTAAAGAAATCACAGAGAGGGAGGGGAGACCAAGAAAAAGAGGAGAAACTGGCAGAGAAGTCAGTCACTCTGGTCTGTAAATAATTAAACGCTGAGTGGTGCTCAAATGTATACGTTGAGAAAGCTTCATTTGCCCTCCCCCTCCTGGGAGGCTAATTTAGAACAAATCACAGTTTTTGCAAAGGCATTCCTAATACTATTGTGCTGCAAATCCCGTCTGATCCAACCTTCAAATATTTATGTAAACTGAAATATGTCTGGAAAGAAGTCAAAACAAAACAAATATGCCACACAAATCTCATTCCCACATATCCCTCCCTCCTCATTTACATTCGTTCTAAAGTCTTTCCAACTGGTTCCCAACTGTTAGGTGGTGGTTAACGAGTGATAATTGCAGAGCCTGTTTCTTTGAGTGCACTGATGGCCTTAAGTCTTGCCAAAAAATTTAGTCTGGAGTTTTCAGTAGTTGCAGAATGCTTTTGCAGCAAGTTGCTTTTTTTTTTTTGTCTCTGCAAGTAAGTGCAGTACTTTGGGAACTTTTTATTATTTGTTTTTATTGATAGTGTTTAGAAAGAGCTAGATTTTTTAAAAATTCAAGTGGAAGTCTTTCTACTCTAGGGTTCAGGGTGTGCTTACATACCATATCCTTCTTAGTTGACAGATGCCAGTAAACTCAGGCTAGATATGTTTAAAATGCAGCTACTTGTAAAACTCTTTTGTACCATTTGCAAATTGCAGCTGTCTGTCTGTTTGCAGAGATATGGTCGACACATGCTGCCAGTTCGCTTCCCAGAGGATCGGCGATACGGAGCAGCACGAAGGATGTGTATGAAATGTGCCACATTCTCAACTGACTCCTGTGTGTGACCATCCCCCTGGAGGTGATGAAAGCCTGCAATTTTATTGACTTCAGTGGTGGAGAATGCTGCCAGGGCTAGAGGGCTCAGGGTGCAACAGGCAGCTCCGCGCCAGGGGACGAGGTAGGATGACAGGCTGCATCTGTAGTGTGCAATGCCAAGGAAGCTGGGGACCCCTGTTCAGGAAGTACCTGAAATTATTTGTCCCCAAGCACTCCGTCTCTTGTGGGGAAGATGGTGTTACTCCCTTCATGAAACTTTCAATGCAGCACCTCTGCCTTATATGGGGTGTGCTTTTACCCTTATACAGCTATTTCAAACCCTTCATTTGGAAAGCAGATTGCATCTGCCGTTGCTGTGGAAGGTCTGGATGACCCTGCCGTGCTGAGCAGCCTCAGGGCAGCCATAAATTGAAGAAGCACAAAATCCCAAAGCCACAGAGGTGGCCACATCCTCTTGCTCTGCAGTAGCAGGAGGAAAATGCAGAGCAGAAAACAGAGCCACCCCCGTGATGCTGTAATTATGATGGAGTGCTAGTGGTGACCTCAGAAGCATGAGGGGAAAATACCTTTCCAAGTGGATTATTTTTAAGAGTCAGATGTGCTGATCTGCTGTTATGGGAGTATTTGCAAGCAAGAATGAGATGAACTAAATCTGGACTCTATATAGCTTTGGGACATATTTGGGAGGAGGAAACTAAGTATGTCACCAAGTTAGTAGAACAACAGTGAGAAGAAAAGCTGGTGGCTTACCCTATTTCGTGTTTTCATTTTTGTACAGATTTGAATATGTGACATAGGTCCTGGTGGGACTAAAAACGGTGACACCTGACACAGCCCCAACTCTTTTTTTCTTTTTTCCCCCTCCTTTCTGTCTTTAAAAGCAAAGCTCTGGCTATATTCAGTTTTTCAGAGTTCTCCCTCCTGATAGTTTGTATCAGATCTCCACCAAGATATCTGAGGGATGGGGCACTCATGTACTCAGGATATCCATTTTGGTTTCTAAGAGAATGCCAACACAAGCACCTTGTCAGTCGTTTCCTGCTGCCTGGTGGCCTCATGAGTAGGAATCTCACCTGGCAAAGCATCCCAATCCTAGAAAAACATACCTCAGGGAAAGATGCTGTGTCCAAGTTCGTTCCATAATTGCGAGTCAGTCCTGCCAAACCAGAGAAAGTTTGGTTTTGGATTAAATTTTGTTCTTTCCTGCATCTCCCAGTGCATGAGATTCACCTGATTTCTTTTCCTGCTTTTAACAGAATATTTTGCAAATATTTTTGACCTCTGAAACCTCTCTGGTCTTCTCTTGGTGATCTGTTGAATGAGAACTGAACAGGAATTCTAGTTATTTTTGTCCAGAGGCTGCGTTATGAGGGAACAAGGGTTTATGTAAGGATGTGTTTCTGTTAATTCCTAGACTATCCTGAAAATGTTCTCTGCACAGACGGCTCACCTCTGAAACTTCACTACATGAAAGATGAACAGTATCAAAACTTAAACTCCTGTCTTTCATGTCAACAATTATTTTCAGTTGGACTTGTTCTGCAGTTTCTCTAAGATAACATGGCAATAGAAAACTGCAGCCAGCCTCAGTGGAAGCCAATCAGCTCCAACCTGATGAAATACTGGAAATGGCTGGATTTGTCTAGGGAAAAAATCTGCACCCTGAATATGGTTAAGCAGAACTAATTAGGAAAAAGAGGGAGAAAGAGAATGCTACATTAAAAATGTGTTGATTATTTGTCAAAGCAAGACCCAAAGTGGGAACCTGAGTGTGGGTGAGGTACAGGAATATGTGTGCATTATTCCTTCTACATATTATTATTAAATCATGTCTTTTTTAGACATCTAACTTTTTAATCCTTCTTTTTTGGCACTAAAACTGCATTACTGAAGTGGGAGTAGGCAGATTTTAAAATAACAGCTTGTAACTTTAACCCTCTTTTAAATTTAGAGAGTTTTGTTCCCAGGTGTGTCTTCTCAGTTTTTTAAAGCTCTGGAATTATTCTGATATTTATCAACTGACTTAGTATAAATCCTTTGGTGAAGACTAGGGACTAGGCAACTGGGAAACTAGTTAATGAAATGCAAAACCCTCTGTATTTTCTTGTATTGGTATTACCCTGGTATGACTTTATCACCTGCAGCAAGGCTTCTTTTCCAAAAGAAAAAAAAAAAAGACTTTTAGAAACTACAGACAGATCATATGTAATGCATCTAGACTTCATTCTGCTTTTGAAATAATAGCATTTAAGGCATTCATAAGGTCTAATACTTCTAAAGCTGGAAATGTTTTATGCCTCTAAACAAAAGGTCATAGTGAGAAGTCGCAACAATCTGCTCTGATAGTACACTGTTCCAAATCACCAAATTGACACATCTTTTAAAATTAAGATAATCTCCTACTTACTGCTCTCATGTGCAGTCTGCCCAAATAGTAGAATCAAAGTACTTCTGTTACGTAGGTCACCAGATTATAGGATCTGAAACATTAAAAAAACCAAACATTCTATTTTAGACAAAAGAAAACCTTCTGTTCTTTGAAAAAGTCTAGAGCGCTGAATTTGAAGAAGTACGATAGACAGCAGAAAGATTAAATGAACAGAACTTGCTGTCAGCCACTGACACTGAATATTGGTAACTCCCTTAATGTTCCTAATGGACCCACATACACAGGCTCTGGGATCAAGACAACTTGCATCCAGTTGAAGAAAGAATCTTTTAATCTCTTTCTTCTAACAGTGAAAGATGTAAAAGTGCTAAGCAATTTTAATGGGAAACAGAATCTATCAACATTCAAGGGTCATTTGTACAGCTTTCAGATCATTTTTATAGAGTCATAGAATGGCTGAAGGTGCCTCTGGACATCATCTAGATCAACCACGCTGCTCAAACAACAGCCAATACAAGACCATATCCAGTCAGGTTTTAATACCTTCGAGGATAAAGACCCCACAGCCTCTTTGGGCAACCTCTTCCAATGCTTGATCACCTTTAGAGTAAAAAGATTTTTTCTTCTATTTAATTGCAATGTCTTGTATTTCAATTTGTACCAATTGCCTCTCCTCCATTCATTGTATACCAGTGATAAGAGCCTGGCTTTGTGTTCTTTAGTCCCTGCTTTCAAGTATTTATACACATTGATAAGTTTCCCCCTTGTTGAATTTCATGACGTTGCCCACTGTTCATTTCTACAGTCTGCTGAGGCCCACTGAATGGCAGCACAACCATGTGGCATATCAATCACTCCTCCCAGATTTGTGCCATGTGCAAACTTGCTGAGGGTGCGTTTTGTCCAGTCTTCTGGGTCATTAATGAAGATGTTAAACAGAATTAGCCCAAGTATTGATTTCTGGGGTTCCCCACTAGTGACTGTCCCTCAGTTACATTTTGTACTGCTGAGGACAACAATTTGAACCTGGCAGTTCAGCCAGTTTTCAGTCTACTTCATGGCCCACTTAGCCTTTACTTTCTCAGCTTCTCTATGAGGATGTTATAGGAGAAAGTGTCAAAGGCCTTACTAAAGTCGAGGTAAACAACATCCACTGTTCTCCCCTCATCCACCAAGTTAGATACCTCATTGTAGAAGTGTGTCAGGTTGGCGAGGCAAGATTTCCCCTTCATAAGTCCATGCTGACTACTCATAATTGCCTTCTTGTCCTTCGTATGTCTAGAAATGGTTTCCAGGGTTATCTGTTTTGTCACTTCCACAGTGATCAAGGTGAGGCTGGCTGGTCTGTATTCCCCAGATCTTCTTTCCTGCCCTTCCTGAAGACAGGAGTGACATTTGCTTTCTCTCAGCCCACAGGAACATCTCCCAGTTACCATGACCTTTCCAAGATAGGCAAGAATGACCTGCTTGAGGGAGTGGTCAGCTCCCTCAACAGTTGTGAGTGCATCCCATCAGGTGCCATGAACTTGTACATGTCCAGTTTGTGTAAGGGTTCCCTAACCTGACCCTCCTCCACCAAGGCTATGTCTTCCTTGCTCTGGACTTTGCCACTGGTCTCAGGGACCTGAGATTGCTGAAGGCAGGTTTTATAAATCAAGGCCAAGGTGAAGAAGGCCTTGAGCACCTTGGTCTTTTCTGTGTTCATTCTCTCCAGGTCCCCTGCCCCATTCAGCAGTGGGCCTATATTTCCCCCAGAATTTCCTTTGCTGCTGAAGTAGCTGCAGAAGCCTTTCATGTCATCCTTCACCAGTCTCAAATCCAGGTGGGTTTCAGCTTTCCTAACACCATCCCTGCACGCTCAGGCATTGGCTCTATATTTCTCCTGGGTTTGTTTACAGACTTTCTCTTAACTGCCCATCCCATCCAATGGTCTGTGATGTGGTACAGTGCCAGAAGCACCAGGCTACTTTAGCTGTTATGCTTTTGACTCTAGGAAAGGGACAGCTGAAGTGGGGCCTGGATGCCTTCTGCTGAAGCCAGTGAAAAAGAGCCTGTCTTGGCCTGCACCTCTAATATGGCAACACATCATCCAGACATCAAAGGGAAGAGGAGAGGAGCACATGCAGGTGACTTTTCATTGAAACTCTCCTTTGCTTTTCACTTGGCTCAGACAAGCTATTCATTATGTGCATTTTGCCTGCTCCCGGCACAGGGATTATAGGAAGCAAGGCTGTCTAGAAAAGAACTCAATTTCATCAAAGATTTTAAAGTTTCTTCAGTTAGTTTTTCATTCTGTTTTGGGACAAAACTGAGACCTCATGGATTAAAGGCTCAAACCGGCCTTCAAATAGCATTTTCCCTTCTAATACAATATGTTATTATTTTCTTTACCTTAGCTACCACGTGAAGAGAAAAGAGTAGAAACATAACATGAGATCAGTGAGGTGACTGGTTTGCTCTGTCACTGTGCCTGTATTTTCTATGTATTTTTACAGTACTCGTTCCCTGGATATCCTTTTAGTGCTTCCTGTTTCTTCACTTGTTATTCTCAGGAAGGTAATTTTTGTGGGATTTCCCTGAGCTCTTTCCATTGCTACACTTTTTTCAATGAATGTTCAGATGATGATGCTGCCAACGCACTTGAGATCCTGTAACATCTGTAACATATATTGTACTAGTAGTACCTCCTTAAGATATCCTTCTTAGGCAGGTACTGCACACTGACGTTGTGTCTTCGTTGATCTGACCAGACTAAGTAAATCTTATTCATATGAAAAGTCATAGAAAATAGCAGTGCAACCCGAAGCTCTTTATGCTGCGTGAGCTCCCTCCACCTATTTGAAGTGTGAGCGTAACATGCCTTTTGGAGCAGAATGTATAGTGTTCAAACGCAATCCCCATGCTCTGCTAAAAGCACCGGAGCTTGCCTCCTCCTCAAGGTCTCAACTACCCCTGCAACATTTACTCTTTTAGATGACAGGAAAGAGATTACATTCCCCAACCCTCTGCTCATTCCAGGCCCCCACGTGAAATGTCAATCACAGAAGAATGTGCAGATACTTAAAATGAGATCACTTCCCATAGAAGTTTTAATCAAATTAGTAAACGGCACTGACATTTAAATAATGGGTTTTAGGACCTTGTTTTAAACATTCTTTTGAGATAAATAAAGGCAGTTCACTCCTTTCTACATTGTTTTTTCTGGTTATCTGCAAGTTCATAAACACAAATTTCTGTTGTTTTAACCTTAACATTTGAAGACTTTCTTTGGAACTGGTTTTATTAATGGTTCTTTCTCTGCTACCCTCAAATACCCTTAGTAGGAACGTGCACTTCAGCGTCTCCAAGAGACCTCTCAAGTAACTTTTAACATGTAATTCATTCCAAGGCAAGACAAGTTGTAGGTGTGTGAAGTCTATCTGAAACTAAGATGACATTAAAACAGCCTTCTTGTCTTGCAGCAGCAAAATCATTAGTCTCCATTAGTCATCAGCTAATTGCTCCCTGAATTTCATGTTTCCATTTCTAATTTGGAGGTGTGTACAACAGCAGATGAATCGTTATGAACTCAAGCTTTGGTTTTGTATATATATATATATAACTTTTATATATATATATATAAATAACATAGTCATTCATTTATGGACTTAAATTTAGTTGCAGAAACTAAGTTTCAGCACTCATGTTAGAAAATTCTATGAAGTAAAAACTGCACTTAAACAAGAATAAAAGTACATGGATAATAAAGTGGATAGAAAGGGCAAAGGAAAAGTCATGAATGAATAGAAACACCAAGTTGTCCTCTAGACTTCATATGTAAATAATCTATCTTGTCCTGTCTTCTGAGCAGGTAAGATTTCAGTGAGGTAGACAGATTTCCTGCCGGGAGAGGACACAACTTCATCAGATTAGTATACATTGTATCTCTTCACATCAAAGAGATCAAAGACATCAAACTTGTCCACATCTGCATTCAAAATGCCAAGTAAAACAACTGTGTCCCAACATATAGTCTCCTCCAAGCATTTACAAGCTCTGTATTTCTTAAGGACCTACTTTCTCCAGTGCTGGGATGTATGTCCTCACCCAGAACAGGTGAAGAAATTCTTCCCGGTAGAGGACTCATGGTTGTCTGGTCTGTGGGCACTTCATTCTTTCCCTTGAGAACTGTTCTCATCTGAGCTCAAACTGCTGGTTTGGAGTACGACACACTCCACTGACATCAAAGCTCAGTCAGCAGTGGCAACTCTACACCTTTCATCTCTATCTCTGTTTCTCTGAGTTTAAGAACTCCCAGCAGGACGCAGGGCTGTAATGTACACAGTCAAGTGAGTAACATGAAACAGGCCCAGGCTCGGGAAGGTCGCCGTCTAAGATCATGGGAACACATGCCAGGTGAGCAAACAGCTTGATGAGTAGACGTGGAAAAGTCGTATTTGCATGTTGCTTTCAGGCAGTACATGCTTACCCCACATGTTGGTATCAGAATACACCAGAACACACAAGAAGTTCTGCATGTAGGACCATCATTTAGAAGGAAATGATGGTCCATCTCAAATATGTGGAAGATAATTGATAAGGGTATTCGAACAGAAATGTCATGCATGTCTTATAGGAGTGTTATAGTAGAGGTGACATTTTCTTTCAAGGAAGTGGGAAGAGGAAACTAGATTAATTTTATGGTAACATTTTTACCAAGAGAATGGACTATCCCATATTTGTTGATAAGTCGCAGCCTCCAGAATTATAGCTAAATACAGCTTTGACATAATATGGCTAAAACCATCTCCCTGAGCACTTCATGTTTGTGTATGTTTGTTTGTTTTTTTCTTATTTAGTCAACCTTTTCATAGCAGTGGATCAAATCACATCTGCATCTTGTTTGTAATCAGATGTGGAAGCACTTTGGAGTAGATGAGATGAGCACACCCAGCTGCCACATTGAGGGACCTCTATTCACTGCCATAATACAAACATATAATGCCCACAACATCCTTTATGGTCACAGCAGAAGTTGTTGGAGACATAGATTCCTTTATGAAAAAAATACCATTTAGACTGGGTCAAAGTAAACAGTCTTCTCTCCTCCCCTCTTTTCCACAGCCCTTGTGGAGGGCTGTGTATATGGTCCATCAGTAAAAAATAGTTCACGTAGTGCCTTTTGCATATCAATAGGTTCAATCTTAGCATAATAGGAAATGATAGGCAGTACTGCCCTATTCTGACACGCTTCAGATGGTATTGTAAAACATGATTCCAAAAGCTGACTCCAAACAATGATATGGTCTTGTTTGTAGAACAATAATCCTCTCAAAATTTATTGTCCAGTGTGCACCACTGTTCTTATAGCAGGGAATTTATAAATAGAGCATAGAAAGTGGCTAGGCCAGTGCATTAACTAGGATCCAGCAAGAGAGCTCCAGTGAGGTCTGGGGCTCTGTAATTCTTTCATAGCTGAGAGGGCAGCATTACTGGAAACATCTTCAGTTTACACCCCTGTAAACAGTATATGCCTGCAAACAGCTTTATGCGCTCAGCATAAGTGAACTGGGAGACACAATTTCCCCCATGGCTCTTTGACCAATATGAATCCATTTCATCTTCTGTGGGGCATTTCTGAAATAGGGACTGCAGAAACATTTCCATGAAAGTCAGTGATTGCCTAATCCCTTGCAAGCATACTCTTCAGAAGTTACACTCCTTTCAGCTCTTCTTTAGTTTGTGAACATTACAGCAAATCTTCCTTTTTGGCTTTGGTCTCCAGCCCACTCTAATTCCAGTGACTCAGACTGTGGGGAAAATAGGTTATGTGACAGACAGAAATGTTGGTCTTTCTGATTCAAAGATAAAAGGAGGCTTGAGTCAGCTCTGTGTGATATACCTTGGACCCAAACTACTTGGGTCTTTGTTGCATGAGGGCTGAATGAATACAACCACAACATGAGTAGGTTGGAAAGGGAGAAGAAACAATGTGCTTTTATATTGGCTTATATCACCAGAAGGGAGCACAGAAATAGGGCAAGGGGAAGAAGGGAAAGGGGGTGAGATCTCCTTAGGTTTCCGTCAACTTCCCTTTCCCGTTAAATCTACAGATATGCTGAAATGACTTAGAGACTGTGCATTTGCTATGTGACAATTCAGGGCACTGACCATTTGATTCTGGAAGTGGTTTTAATTGGAGATCTGTAGAAATATGTCTGTTCCTCACTCTTGGAGGTGGAGCTGTGATTCACAAGAGTCCATTCAGGAGATGCTAACTACAGTATGAGGCATATCAATAAATTTGCTTGGGGATGCTAACTACAGTATAAGGGATATAAAGAAAAATGTTAGAAAAGTCAAGCTGTAACTGAAGACATGATATGAACTCCTCACATTTCTCCCTCCCCATCTTTAATTATTTCTCTTTCCAAACAATCTATAACAAAGGAGTGCCCAAAGGGAGGATAGATCTGTTCTGAAGAAAGAAACAATGAAGTGAATCTGGTAAATTAAAAATCTCTGTAAAATAAAGAAGAGATGGAGACAGTTGCTAAGTAAACAGAAAACCTGATTTGGAAATCTGCAAGATTTTTGTTTAAACGTAGTGTAATTTGAAGAAACTCATCTTCTTTTCAACCTGTAAATAAGTCTCTCCATGAAATGTGGAAAGAAGATCCCACCCAACTATTAAGAGATTGTATATGAGCACAGAAAAAGTTTGCACAGCTAACACAACAACCTGCTTGCCAAGATCATCTTGCTCTAATTCTTTTGTCAGCAAAGCCACTTTATAGAAGAACTATTAACTCACAATTTGTTTACTTGATTATTTTTTTCATCCTAGCAATTTCATCATGTTGATATTCTTCAGTCTTTTTTCCAGTCCCAAAGCACTAAGAAATTTTGTTGAGAACACAATAAACTAAAACAAATCAATGCATGTGAATGGCCACAAATGTCACATTGCTTATCTTTCTCTGTGAAACACTGAGCAGCTGCTGGCTTTTAACGAGGAGGAAAAACAAAGCTCTGTTAGTATTCCTGTGCACACTTTGTTGTTTCACTTAGCAGCTGATTTTGGAAAAAGAAAGAAACAGAACTGATCTGATGTCTTTCCTCTCCAGATCAGCCCACATCCTTCCTAGGGCAGGAAGAGCAGGTGAATAGGACACAGGACATTTGCCACTTCTATGGCTTCAATTATCTAGTTTATTCCATGGCTTCCCGGCGAACAACAGTGACAGACTCCAGCAATGTAATTAGTTCAACAGGGAAGCGAAGATGAGAGATTCTGCTGAGGCATTTTGGCATAGGCACACCGAGTGTTGAAAAATCCTTTCTGCAAAGGACTGTTTTCCTGGCTCTGCAAGTAAATCTGTAGGGAGCAATTGTGTCCTCAGATGTGTGGTTTGTCCTCACATGGAGAAGAGCAAGTTGCATCTGGCTTGGTAAAAGAAATGCAAGACAGAGGAAGAGGGGCTGGGGAGACCACTAGCAAAGCAGGGGAAGCACAGTCTGAAAAGGCAGGCATGCAGTGGGCGCTGGGAGCCAGAATCCTGTACACCAAAATGGACACATCAGGGAAATGGGCTGACATCAGAGCCCTTCCATTTGCCCTCATTTTGCATTTCCCTCATAGGCTGCATGGTGGGGCCAGGGGGGCTTTACTTTTTCTATCCTGAAGCCCAGTGCTTAATCACCTAAGGTGTCCTGTCCCACCAACCTGGACTCATCTCCCATCTATCAACAGAGAAAGGGTGATGTGGTGAGGACCTGGAAACCTGCCGTTGTCCCCTCAAAATGAGAACTGTGGTGCAGGTTGTCTTTGGCAGGTTGCAGCCTTAACATTGAGGTGCACCAAGTGTAAGGAAGTAGCTGGGGTTTCTATAAAAGATTGCTGTAAATGTCATTCCACATAAAAAGCTAAGGTAGGGAGCTATAAACCAGGGATAAGGAGTTGTTAAGCCATAGGCAAACACCTTGGAAGTAAAGCACTGACAACTGTTCATTGCCAGACATATTTTGAGAAGTTTGAATGAGAAAGGAAGGATGTAGGTGATAACCATAAATGCACACACGAACTCTGCAGTCTTCTCATGCCAATAGCTAACCTCCAGGTGAAGGAAGTGATGGGGCTGAATAACCAGCATGAAAACAAGGGTTACCAGAAATATGGGCTCTCCAGACTCTATTCCTGACTCTGCCAGACCTGCTCCAGCGTCTTTAGCTCCTTATGCCTGGATACACGTAATACTGCTGCACTCCTGAGACCTACTAATAAAAAGCTTTTTCATTATGATTATTATGAGGTGCAATGACACTTGTGTATGGACAATGACAAACTGTCATGGCATTTGTGGCCCTAGTCACTTGTCACAGGGGGACACCTCTGTTTCCCCCTGAGGGGTACGATATTGCATTGTTGAACTTACACTTCAAGGGTGACATTCAACACCAGCTACTGCAGATGTCACCCCCTTCTGCCCAGCTTTCAGCACACTGGCGGTGCCTGCAAACCCCACACTTGCAGGGGGGAGGATGTGCCCAAGCCACCTGCTTCAAGGGGAGGTATGCTTGTAGGACTAGCTCATGAAATCACCCAAGACAAGCAACTAAGTTCAGATGTTTCTATATGATCTTATCAGCCAGAGAACAACGCTTCTTATTCCCCAGACAATTTTTTGTATATATCTTTTCCTTGAACCCCTTTTGTCCTGCAGAGTGCAATATTAAGAAATGGAGTATCCCTTTTTTTCAGTATGCTTAGCCTTCACAGAAACTGCCTTCTGGAGGGGCTCCCAGAATCAGGAAGCTTGTGTTTACCTTCATATCAAATAACAGTTATTAATTCGGCACAGTGGGTGTGCTTAAATTTATAGTAGATCAAATGTTTCTATGGTGTGGTCCTGTTAATTTGCCCTATACACAGAAGCCAGTCGAGTCAGCTTTCACCACTTCAAAACCTTACCAAGACAGGGATGGAAGTGCTTGTTTTGGGCATTACCCAAAATACAAAAATAGTAGTAATAAAAATATAGAAGGCATGTGGTGGGCTCGTGTCTGGGGATGCAACTGGGGCTGAGCAATATGCGCATATTTAATTTTTCTTTCAGAGGGAAATATGTTTATTCTTCGAGGCTGTAAGAAAACTAATGGTTTCTTGTCCCGAGCCAGAGTTCAGATAATTGTGTTGTAATTAAATATGCATTATCCTATATCTGACAAAAGTAATATCCTAGTCAACATAACATTTAGAAGGCAGTTAACTATTAATTCTTCTGCTATAAAGTGCTTGGGGTTTTCAAAAATATGGGAAATAACTACACTGTTTGCATTGTGAATCTTACCTATCTCTGAAACTGTTTGGATTAGAATAAGTTAGGAATAAATCCTGAGGTACTAAAGAGATTTTAATAGCATGCATTTGAAATGGTCATGAAGGGAGAAAGGGGGACACCAATTACACTATGGCACCAAAGTTTTAAAGGTTAATTGCTTTTCCCATCCCCCATCAGGCGGGTTTAGAACAAGATATTGTTCAGATATAATGAAAGAGGGAGGTAGTGGAATTTGAACAAAAGCAGCACAGCATTTGCTTGCAACTGGTCTCTGTTCATATTCTTCTGCCACAGCTACGTAAGATGAAGAAAGACAGCAGAGATGGTGTTGACTGAGAGTTTGTTTTGCCTGACGCACTGGAAAAGTTGTTCAATATTGGTTCATCCCAGCAAAGCTATTACCCTTTGCATGCTGTAAAGGTCAGCTGGGGTTATCTGCTGCATAAGTACTGGCTTAGCTCTTGAACTGTTCCTTCTGAAACAATGATATTGTCTTTGTTTATGAATCTGCCTGCTATGAGTCAATTCTTTTCTCTGTCCCTCTTTCAGATGGCCTGTAAACAACTTTCCAGATGGGCTGACATCCCACTGTTCATGGAGAGCTCTGGGTGAATATCCTTTTGTGCTACTCCAATAGAAGAGGTGTGTTGTACAACTTCTCTGGTTGCATAGCAGTGGGTAGGACATTAAAGTTGTATCTGGACCAACATGATAACACTGACTGGAATCCAAATGGAAGTCAGCACTTTCTACTTCTCTCTCTCTCTGTTGCTATAATTGACTACTTCTGGAGGGCTGTAGGTGAGAAAGATAGATAAAGAATAATAAATGCTGTTAGCAAGAAATAGAAATCCACTTGCCTGACCATTAGGCTGAAACAAGGGAGCCTTTCTGGATGGCATAGCCTGTATCTGACAGTGTCTTCTGCTGTGAATTGGTGCAGTCATTTAAGCCATGCTTGAGTTTCCTCGTTAATAACATATTTGTAACAATAATAAACTGCCCTTCTTGGCATTTTATATTGTGGAGGTTACATTTTTAATTCTAAATGTACCCTTTTTATGGCATTGTTAGGGAAAATAGTGTTTGTACAAGGTACAGTGAGATATGGCTGTTAATGGCTTTTAAATTACATTCTGTTTATCTGACAAAATTCTATTGATTTAAACTCTTCACTGTTGGTCAAGTTTTGGAAATAAATAATTGTTAAATTAGTCCAGTTTACATGGGTAACGTCATCAGGATCCTGTCCTCATTGCATTTAACTGCAAACAGCTGCAGTGATTAATTATATGGATTGCTCCTTAATGTCAATAATTCATTCAGTTTGAAATGTTATAAGAGTGGCTTTGGCATTTTGATAATTTTTTTATGAGTAAGAAGACAGAGGGGGACAGTACTGACCATTAAAAACTGTGTATTATTGATTACTCTAGACTAAAGAAAAATGGCATTTAATTACTAGAAAATTAAGTCTTAGCTTGTTTATTCTGATCCTCAAGTACCGTTAAATGGGTGCAGTTGAAACCTGAGCTTTTCTGAGTGTTGACTAACATACCTACCAATACAGCTTATTGTTCCCCTTCTTGGGTGAGAACCGAGCAATACTGAGGAAGAAATTAATTGGAATGCAAACATAAATGTTTCTTTTCAATTAGAATTCAGTCATTCTGGCAGTATTATTTCTTCTGGGCAAATAGTTACCTTAATCATAGTTCCCAAGTTCCTCAGATGATTTTTTTAAAAATCAACTTTACTGTGAGAAAATTTAGTCTTTCCTTGTCAGGTCAAATATGTGTTTTCTGGTAGATAATCATCTATGTCCTGAACTCGTGATCCCAACTGACATCCCTGTTGTCAGATACAGGAGAGATCTTAAGATATAAATGGATCCTGAACTATAAGAGTTTACCTATTTGGAGTTGGTTCAAGACATATAAAAAAGTGCAGCGTGATGAGATCTCCTCTTTAGCCGCTTCTATTTCTGCATGAACCCTTCCAGCGTCCAGTGCTGATATTCCAGTTTTTCACCTCAAGATGTGTTGAAGGAGTGGAAGTAAATAAAACAGAAGTATCTAGAAATATTTGTTATAGGATATCAGTAAATTAATGCAACGTGATTTTTCTCACTTGAAACTGTAGGCTTTTTGACAGGGAGTAATCTTCTAAAACATGTTCATCAATCAAGCTGTTGTTCAGTGGCAAAACTGATTTTGGAAAAACTGATTTTGATGTTTGGATGAACTCTTCTTAATCAACACTGAGATTCAAAGAGGCATTCTTGAGCTATGTGAGTTTATTTTGAATTTTTATTATTTTAAGGTATGCAGAAAGTGTCCATGCTATCAATGATATCAGAGTGTGAAATATTTCCCTGTACTCTATTATTTGTGATCTGTACTACAGCATCTGAGCAGTCATCCTTTAATTGCTTGGGAGTATTTTAAATTTCAGTAAGAGTTCATAATTAGGCAGCTCCTGGTCTTTGAAT
Source organism: Dromas ardeola (assembly GCA_013398915.1). Classification (NCBI taxonomy): domain Eukaryota; kingdom Metazoa; phylum Chordata; class Aves; order Charadriiformes; family Dromadidae; genus Dromas; species Dromas ardeola. The sequence continues at coordinate 7,422 of VYZM01001989.1, read as the reverse complement.
TAGAGCTCTTCCATTCTGCGTCACTGAAATAACAAGAGTGAACAGCAATCTGCTAAATTATGATTTAAAGAGAGGTAAATTTGGCTTAAACCTCTATTACTTGTCAGCTGAAATCAAAGCCATGCTTCTCACCAGACTTTTGTGCCATTGCAGGGTTGCTGGAGCTCCAAGTATAAAAACATGGGGAGCCTGTGAGAAACTTCCTTAACTGGGTTTCACAGCATGCAGAACCTTTAATACACTGACATATGCACAGCTCTTACTTCACTGCACAGAGAGCTCAGAATAGACCTTCTGGGAGAACCTCAGCTGATGCCAGAAATCTGGATGCGCCTGACTCACATTAAGAAACAGCACAGAAGTATTACACACAGCAAGCAGGATCGTGTTTTTCCACAGCACTGGGATTGGCCTGCAAAATGCCACCGTCTCCCAAAATGAACTAGCTGTGGCTAAAAGCAAATTTCTGCTCTTGCCAGGGTTGGTGGAGGAACCACCTCTTCTGTGTGCAAGAGGCATTATTTCCTCTTGGAGCAGCTGCTTTTCTCCATGTCAGCAGAAAGTGACAGGTCATGGGTTGAACTTACTGCAAATTTTGCATCTATTTTTGCCAATTTCCAGCCTGAGTTGTTTCAACACCTTTGACTGGGTTTGCAAGGCTTTGTGTGAAACAGTAGATGTGATGTGATGTGATCCTCAGGATAAAGGTCCCTGCAGCACTTTCCTTTCAATAAAAAGTTGAAATTCGCACCAGGTGTCAGTTTAAATAAAGAGTGTGATTGCCTTCTTTTTTTCCTCAGTTATTTCTGCATAGCCCAAATGACTTCTGAGGATTTGTTTTGCATCTGCAAGAGTTTAGTGATCATCCAAGATTTAAAAAGCTGAATACAGTATAATGCTTTCTATTCTGTGGACTTAATGCAGCCACCTTGCTTGCCCAGAAGTGCAGAACACCCACTGAAAGTCCCAGCATTTTAAAACGTCTGTCATTTGGTTTCCATAATCTTTGGTCTTTCCTGGAAATCTTGAACTGTGTGAGAAGCATCCCACCTCCAAACTGCTCACAGACCCAAATGTTAATAAGGGAAAAACACTGTAGTCTTGAGGGAGAAGAGTGATAGGATGGCTTGGTAGTGTGAAATGTCTCTAAATAAAAAATTATTAACTTAGGCTCTTTTGTGTACGTTTGTGAAAGTGTATTAAACCCAAAAAAGCCTTGGAATCAAAGAGTCCTTAATCAACAGGAGACACCTATGATTAGCCATGGCTGAAAATTTTCTGAGAGTGATTTTCCATTTGTGAATGCTATTGAAGAAACACTGAACTGAGGTGCTCCACAAGAACATGTGACTGCTGACAGTGCCAGGGGACCACAGAAATGCTTTGGTTTGAAGGAGCCAGGACATTTCTTGCCAATGCCAGCATAACAACTTCCATTTTTCTGCAATATATTGTATAATAGATGCAAACAGTAAAGTTGCAGATAGCCATTTCTATAACACTTTTATAAACAAATGTTTTCTTTCATGAGGAGGGTATCAGAGAATGTAATTTTTTGTCCCAGTTTGGAGAAATAACAAAGTGTCTTAACTAACATCCGCACCTCTCACCTGACAGTGTTTTTCTTTTTTGCTCAGCCCTAGGAAATGATCGCATTGACTCAGTCATCCCTGCGTGGCAGTTTGCTGGAGGTACCTTATAGTTCACATGGAGGAATTTGAGGGAAATTAAAGGCACTGCTTTCAGATCAGTACCCCAGGATATTTCCTGCCTAAAGGACAGGTCTGAGAAGACTTTCAAGGCAACGGCAATACAGTACTACAAAACGGTGTTTCATCAGGAGCCACTTTAAGGGCAGGACTAACACTGCCTCAGGAAATGCCAAGAACACAACTGTTACAGCGATGTGCCATGGGAATGGAGAGCAACCTTGCAGAAACCTGTGACATAAAATGGCCCCCTGAGGCTGTGCTTGGTACCAGCATTAGTTGCTCAATGTACGTGTGAAAAGATGAGTGTACTGAAGACAGCCAGGGCCCCTCCCGGGCTCTTGTGGCTGCTCCTGGCACCAGTGCAGCAAGACAGAGGCAGGAACATCTCAGGGAACCTGCCTGCCCCCCATATGTTATGCTGGAGCTGCTCCTGATGAAAGTTAAGCTACAGCTTACACTACATATCCTGCAGATTAAGTGGCAGGAGGAACTGAGATCAATTATCTCTGTCCTGCACAGAGTAATAGGGGTAGTTTAGATGCTGTGGTTTAACATCCCAAGGCGTGCTCAGACACAGCTCTGTGGGAGACTACTGCTGGCTGAGTCCCAGTGCAGACGCAAACCCTCTGTGTGTCACAGCGCCGTGCAGTTCACAGAGGTCCTGAGGGCCAGGGAAAGCACTGGGCCACCGTGGGGTCCTGTCCTCAGGACCGTGAACCAGCTCCCTCAGGGCTAGCTTGGGCATCTCTGCAGAAGCAGATGTAAGGTGCAGCAAAAATAATATGTCCACTTGCACGTTCTTTGCTATTAGTAATAAACTGATCAGCCATCTTCATTACCACATATTTTCTAGGCTGGGAAACAAACAAAGAATTATGTGTTTGACATGCAGGTTCACAAGCACCAAGGACTAAGCTTCTTTGGGTTTTGTCAAGACTAAGGGTCCTCCAGATTTCCCTCCAGGCCCCTTTAAAATGGCAGTTTCTGGCCACACTTTTCTGTGTGAGCTTTTAGCACAGTAACATACGTACAGGAACAAGACAACCAGAATTGTTACTTGTGAAGACCATATTTCTCCTTTCCTTCCTGTGAAAAAGCTTGAGATGGGGGTGGGAAACTTGCTTACTTACACATGTCCAGCTGATAAATCGTCCTCGCTTTTTATGGGAAGTAAGCACACTTCTTCCCCTAGGGAAACTGTGTATTAACACAAGTCCTTGTGGATATTTTGCCATGGTTTCTGCATACCTGAAATTCATACCTGATCATACCTGATCTCACTTCATATTAACTACCAGTTGCCATCTTTAAACAGATTATCTTCGGCCAGACCAACAACCAGAAATTCCTGTCTCTGAACAACAACAAGTTTCCCTGTGGTCTTTCTTCCTTCGGTTAGCAAGGCTCTTCCCAGATTTGCTGTAGAACTGCTCGCTTGTATAGTAATATCAGATAGGCTCTCAGATTTCTTTATGATTTTCAATATCGGTTTATTCCTTAATGTTGAAGCACTCATAAGAATATGGAAGAGGATCTTTACGTATTTCATTGTCGTAGTATAACTTTGTGACATATTTATTTTCTGCTATTGCTTATATCCGAATGATAGCATAAGGAATGTCTTTTACTTTTCCTTGGACAAACTGCACATATTTAGAAACAGCAGCTGCTGTCACAACCAAAACACTTGGCGACAGTGAAAAATCTTGTCTGATATAAACTGAGTTTTTGATGCAAATTGATTGCTTACAGTGAAATAGGGTTGTTATGCACAACTAGAGTGATTCTCTTTGATGATTAAAAGTACTCCATTTGCAAGCACCCTTCTTACAGCCACTCTTTTGATGAAACAAGGCCGTTTATCCTTCATCAGAAGAAAGTGAAAATGTCAGTAGAGTAACAAATATACAAGAAATTCCCTCTGGGGAACAAGAATAGCAAGAAGGACAGATCTCACTCTGTTAAAAAAGGTAGTGCTAGTGCATTTGCAGTTATGTTAAAATTGACTTTTGCCTGGTAGTTGTGGGTTCCTGTAAGATTGCTGCCAGACAAAGATACTATTCAGTGTTAGGACTACGGACATTTTCTGTTTTCTTGTCTTTTTGCTTTTGTTGTTGTTGTTGCTGTTGTTGTAGTTGGTTTTGTTTTGTCTTTTTTAAAAAGCTAAATGCAAATACTATGTGTGATTTTATCATTCTCCCAAGTCTGCTATTCTCTTTTTGAGTAACTGTGGTCTCTTTCCTTTCCTTCACTTTTTTTTCTGTCTCAGTTTCCTATAGAAATTGAAGGCAACATTTATCTGCACTGTTGAACCTGTTTAGGGAAGGTAAGTATCTGCCTTCTTCCAGAAGACCTTGAATCCTTCCACATTTGCTAAATAACAGTGTGAACTATGCAAACAGAACACATAAAATCACAGAATCATAGAACAGTTTGTGTTGGAAGGGACCCTTAAAGGTCATCTAGTACAAGACCCCCTGCAATGACCATGTGCCATGGATGTTGTCTATGAGGACTTCTGTAAGGCCAACACCCAACACATTAATATCACCCCAAGCAGGCACTAGTAAAGTCCTATCTGAGTCAAAGGAAGACGTTGTTTCTTCATTGTAACAACTTTACAATGATAGCCCTCCAGAAAACAATATTATGAATGAGAAATGAAAATATAACAGTAACTTAATGTCTTTGGGAAATTATTTATCTTTTACAGTTATATCGTAAGTAGTCCTGGAAGAATAATGATAAATTATAATGAACATTTGAGTGACATCTTGGTCTTAGGAGGTTTTCTCAGCTGCATCCATGCCTCTCTTTACCTTTTTACAAACATCACTTTGAGTGAGCCTTGGTTCATTACTGAAGATCAAATTGCAGGCTCATTAGCAAGACAGCCTTAGCCTCAAAAAAAAATGACTGTGGCAATGGAATAAAATTCCTTTAGGTCAAAAGGAATTAAATAGTTCAATAAATGCTTCACATTTAAGTCAATTAAAGCTACAACAAGCTGTCTATTTAATCATCCCTTTTTGTCTTTCTTTAAGAGAAGACTATTCTTTTTTAAGGTTCAAGAAACTGAAATTCCCTCTTTGCCTACCGCCACAGAAACTGTTATGGTGCTTGTTCCTTTTACACAATGTCCAAATATCCCTAATAAAACCACTTCTCCAAACTTTTCCAGAATTGTTTCTTGTAAAGGCAGTATTTGGAAATTATTTTTAAAGTTATTTTTGGGACGAGGCCATATGGAGCAGTATTAATTGTCATCTCTCCAAATTACCAGGGAAATTTGGGACTTTCTGTCAAAACAGTGGAAAATTAAGCCAGTGCAGGTGTTCACACAAATATCCCTGACACCTTGTTCCACAGCCCTTGCGCTCACCCAGGAGGGGTGAGCACACATCTGGGCACAACCATGGCTCTCTGAAATGCCTGTTATCGTTGCTGATGCCAGGACTCACATAGAGGACCACACTTGAATATTCATGTTTCTGAAAGCATGTAAAGACATCAAAATATCATTGACAGCTTTGCTATTCTTTCTTATATAAAGTTTTCAAAAAAAGAAAAAGATAGCTAGAAACAGACAATTACAAATGGAGAGCTAAACATATTTTACTAACTGTTCAAAGCCATATGGATGCATGTATTTATATCAGCCTAAATATGATCAGTGTTAGACCAGTTGTTAGTACAAACAGTCTGAAACACTTTTGTTGAATTTCTTGATCTGTGTCGCACAAATTTGTCTAGACTCACTATTGCTTGGATGTTCTCCCTAGCAATTAAGTGCCTTGTCTGGAGGATAGCAGCTGCTTTAAAAATAATAGATGACGGTTTACCATATCTGATTGTGAATCTCAAAACTTGTTTTGGTCTCCTCTGTTGTTTGAAAAACAAAATTGCAATTTGGAATCCAGTTTGAGTCTCTGAAATGTAACTAACAGGCAAGACCACCCAGGCACTTGCGAAGTCAGATTAAAAGTCACTTTGCAAGTGAACAGTAAAGTCTCTGCAGCCTCGTTCATGTCAACGGTTCTTCATCCTTGACCACGTTCTTTAACATTCACCCATGAGACGAAAAAGATGAATACTGGTGGTGGCCATGCTGCAGTAGAAGGTGAGGTACAGGGACACACCTTATAAGCGACAATACCCTGCACACTGAATTAACCAAAGCAAGTCTTCAAAGTAACCACTTCATAACCTCTGAAACAAGTCCTTTAAACCTTGATACCTCTGAAAATTCACAGCATCCTCTTCTTCCAGTCAAGAGCGTGGCAGATGTTTAACTTTCTGGGTTACAGAGAGTGACCATTTCACACATTTGCATTATCAAGAGCTAATAATCCATCATGTTCAATTCTGCAGCTGGAAACTAAACAGAGTTAGTCTTAGAGCTAAATGAAATATGATGTACATGTAACTCAAATGGCTTCATAGCACAACTCAAAAAAAGGATTGTCTTGCCCTTAGCAACAAATTCAGGAGCCTGGTCTGTATTCACCACTAGGGATTTGATGAACCACTGATTTTGGCAGGCACACAACAGGTACCGTCTTTGCTACAAAGAGTCAATACTTAAAATCATAGAATCACAGAACAGTTTGGGTTGGAAGGGACCTTTAAAGGACATCTAGTCCAACACCCCTGCAATGAGCAGTGACATCTTCAACTACACCAGGTTGCCCAGAGCCCTGTCCAACCTGACCTTGAATGTTTCCAGGGATGGGGCATCTACCACGTCTCTGGGCAACCTGTGCCAGTGTTTCACTACTTTCAGTGTAAAACATTTCTTCCTTATATCTAGTCTGAACTTCCCCTCCTTTAGTTTAAAACCATTATCCCTTGTCCTATGACTATAGGCTCTACTAAAAAGTTTGTCCCCATCTTTCTTACAAGCCCCCTTTAAGTACTGAAAGGCCACAATATGGTCTCCCTAGAGTCTTCTCTTCTCCAGGATGACAACCACAACTCTTTCAGCCTTTCTTCATAGGAGAGGTGTTCCATCCCTCTGATCATTTTGTGGCCCTCCTCTGGACCCACTTCAACAGGTCCATGGGGGTTACAGAGCTGGACGCAGTACTCTGAGTGGGGTCTCATGGAGGCAGACTAGAGTCGTAGAACCACCTCCCTTGGCCTGCTGGCCATGCTTCCTTTGATGCAGCCCAGAATATGGTTGGCTTTGTGGGATGCAAGTGCACATTGCCAGCTCATATCCAGCTTTTCACCCACCAGTACCCCCAAGTCCTTCTTGGCAGGGCTGCTGTCATTTGTTTCAACCCCTAGCCTGTGTTGATACTAGGGGTTGCCTCAACCAAGGTACAGGACCCTGCACTTGGCCTTGTTGAACCTCATGATGTTCACATGGGTCCATTTCTTGAGTTTGTCCAGGTCCCTCTGAATGGCATCCCATCCCTCAGGTGTGTCAACCGCACCACTCAGCTTGGTGTAGTCTGCAAACTTGCTGAGGGTGCACTTGATTCCTCTGTCTATGTCATTGATGAAGATATTAAACAGCACTGGTCCCATTGTGGACCGCTGAGGGGCAGCACTTGTCACCAGTCTCCAATGTCTGAACATTGAGCTGTTGACCACTATCCTCTGGATGCAACCATCCAACCAGTTCCTCATCCACCAAACAGTCTACCCATCAAATCAATATCTCTCCAATTTAGAGAGAAAATGATGTTGTGGGGAACTGTGTCAA
>VYZM01001988.1:0-21829 GCA_013398915.1 Dromas ardeola | reverse complement strand
TCCTCTCCTTGTTGGTTCCTGCTAAAAAGTTATCATCTATTTGCCTGAAGAACCAAATCATGATTTTCCAGTTTAAAATGCTAGAGATGAAATATCAGTTAGGAAGCTAGTAGAGCAAGATCTTTCTCAGTAATTCTGCAGGAAAATGTGTGAGTCACAGCACATCTCATTCTGAAAGGGAAAACAAGGATGACCTCATTTTAATGATCTGTACTGAAAACAACAACAACAAAAAAGTTTTCAAACTTCACTGCATTTTGAAAAGGAGGAGGACAAAACGCTCTCTCTGCACAGTAGGAAGTTCCTCTGCCTTTCATATTTCTAATTCCAGGCAGCATGCTGTCTGCTCCAAAGAGCAAGAAAACAAATGCCAAGCTTTAATCAGAATTATATTGGCTGTGTAGGGACTTTCAGATCATTTGCCCATTCCTAACAATGTCATGCAGATTCCCTTCAGAATATCAATGCAGAGACCTTTGCCCTTGCTGTGAAGAAAAGGTTGCAAAATACTGAAGATGAACAGCAGATCCGTTTGAGGTTAACATTCTTTTTTGTGATGGGGGGAGGAGGAAAGGGTAAAAGTTTCACTCTAATTTAATTCCTTAATGAAACTAAGAATTAGAATCCCTGCAGCGTAGCGCTAACCTTTTCTCTAGTGTCAAGCAATTTTTTTCTTCAAATACATCTTGGATAATGCTGTAGGCTTATGGCTATCTGAGGGTTGGCTTAGAGGCCATTAATGAGACATACTGTACTGAATTTGCCAGACCTTACGCAGTTACCTTAAACAAAAATCTTTGTTCCTGAAAATGCAGAACTGTTTTTCAAATAAGAAATGCTTGATAATTACAGCATTTGTTTATTTCTTTTGAGAAAATTATAGGTTTTGGCTACATCAGTTCATTTTTTAAAATGGGGCAGAGTAACAGTGGGTAAAATGGCAAAGCTTCACTGATATCAGTGAAGTTAAATTGATTTACCTCTGTTTAGCAACCTGTTCAAAACAGTATTTGTAAGGCTAATTTTGCTCAGGGGAAACACTGAAACCAATTATGTCTATTTTAAAAGAGAAGAAGATATCTCAATGTTTGTTGTGTCTTTTCAAATGATCAATCAATTGATTCATCTATTCGTTTAAGTTTCTTTAATATTGGAGAATTTATCTTTTAGCCATCCATGGGTTTTACCGCAAAACGGAAACCAGTACTTACATTTACAATCATATATTTGGCATAAAAGCCTCAGAATTGTCCAATCTTCTTTTATGAGGGATAAAGCTATATTCAAAATAACATGACTTTAGAGCCACATTGGCCCAATTTAATGAACTGATTTCCAGCACATTTAAAGTTAGATGTTCTTATCTACTTCCTTTTCTCTCAGTGTCACTAATATCCTCAAGCCTTGCCCTTTTTGTCCTGTGCAAGAAAACGTGCCTAGGAAGAGGTAGTCTTCAATGTGAGGGAGATACGCTTACACCATCCTAGTATTTGGCCAGTAAGGCAGGTGGAGAAAACATGACAAGGAAGCCAGATCTACTTATCATCTCTGGTTCTGAGGAAAAAAAACCATGCTGGATGCATTAGAAAACCATTGCTGTATCTCTCCCCAGTTTCCCCTTGTCGCCTGGTCAAAACTTACTCTAATTAGTCTATTTTTATAATGGTCATCATATATCTATTTCATTTATGTCAATATTACTCTGATTTAAATAAATTATTATCATTGACAAGTGTTAGTCTATATGGAATAATAAAAGTAATTAATTATATCCTTCAGCCATGTTTATTTTAGAAGCTTTTCTTGAAAGAGGTGTGCATAGCTTAGTTTGCATGGCCTTGCCAGAGCCCCTTCCATTTTAAATTCGTCTTTCCTAGACATGACACAGGTTTGCAAATTCTGGAAGAAATTTCATCAGGCCTTTCATTATGTGTGTGCTTTACTGCAAATACTACACAAGAAACACATTTTAGGAAGCACATAACACAATGTTTATAATTGTTTTACGATCAACTAATCACTTAATCTCTCTCCTTACTTTTAATTAAAAAAAAAAAAAATTCTAATTCATACTATATGTTCTGATATCAGTGAACCATTGCATTTGATTTACTTTGCATTCTTCCATTCTACTCCTTTCCTGGTTATTTCAAATTCTCAGTTCTCTGTACTTCATGAGATATTCAGTCCAGCTGTCTTTACATGCTAGTTTTGTACTTTTTTAAATCTTTCTATTTAACTTAAACTGAGTGAAAAAGATATCACTCAGTTCAAGGTCATTTTCTCTTATACACCCTTTCATAATGTCCTCATGTATATACTCAGACTAGAATAATATGATCTCTTCCTCTTTTAGGGACTTTTTGGCAAAGAAATCTGTTACTGTTCTTATCAAAGAATATCCAAGCTTCTTAATGATTATTCTTTAATCTATATTTTGAAAACTGAAGTCTCCCACAGGGAAATAATTCCTACCTGTCCTAAAATACCATAGAACTCCTTTACGTATAATGATACACAGTCCCATGTTGTGGCTAGACAATTTACATGGGTGGTATAACTTTATGGGTTGCATATTAGAAAGTTGATTCACATTTTTACAAATGAATGTGTGCTAAAAGACAGCACTGAATGAATACTTAAGTTAACGCCCCCTTCCTGTAGTAAATTTTACTTTTTCTGTTTTATTTCCTTGGATCAACAAAAAGACTTGTTGTTTCAAATTCTAACCTTTTTAAGAGATTGACAAATTGCCATTTCACAGGCTATTACTAGAATTGCTAATAAGGGGATGGAATTTTTGAGTGCATGAAGATGTAAGTGTTAGGATTTCATATTATCAGCTAGAGATTAGAGAAGAATTTCAGATCAAGTTTTTTACGTGTTTCTATTTCTTCTGTCCTCTTCATATATGCTAATATCCAATGGGTCTAGATCTCAAGGTGAAAACTGTCTACACATCTAGCTGAACTATTTAACAAAGCGTTTTAGAGGGCAACAGTCAGTTTCTTCATTACGTGAAGCATCTAAGCATACATTCAAGATTTCATTGGCTTTTTCTTCCCATTTATTATAATGCAGTACATATTCACACTCCATTTCAGCATTCTGTCTACATTGCTTAATCAATGGTGAGAAACTCACAAAGGCATAGAAACACTCCAGGAATGACCAAGGCTGGAAGCGATGCATGCTAGCGCAGTCTGTCATCCTTCTCCACCTCTTGCAATGAAGTAAATGCACAGGAGAAAGAAAAGCGTACCACTGTGAGAGACAGTGAGATAATTCTGCTGAAATTGCGTAGAAACTCCGTACTGGGGACTCTTCATCTCTTCCCAGGTCAGCGTAACATAGGTCAGGGGTTGAAAGCTAAAGCTGTATTATGGCCGTCTCCTTCCTGCTGAATGGCTGTGTGTTAGAAGACACTTTTACAGTTGTGCTATCTTCTTTATTTCTTTTATTTCTACTTTTATTTCTTTTCTGAGTTGTCCTGCATTTCTATGTTCGAAATGGTATCCCTAACACCCCCTAAAATAATAGGAGACTAATACGCGCTGTGTATCTGTGTCAACTTAACTAACTTCTAGGTATCACTTTTTCAGTACTTCTGTGCATAGGGCATGCAGAGAAGGAAATCAGAATAAGTCCAGCTGCACACAGGGACCTTCCAAAAATCCATTTTTATAACTAGCTCTACAAAGTAATTTCAATGAGAAAATAATATAGACAGATATGTGTGAGGGGTGTCTCAAAGGTCATGAATGTCATGAAAGTCCTTAAAGACTGTGCAGGAAACTAGTCTACAACATCAAGGTTCCAAACAATAAGTGAAATTTGATGACTGGCAATTTTATTTCAGAGGCATTATAAATATTGCCTCTAATTTTCAGAAAAAAACCTGAAAAACAAAGCAAATTTCCACTTCAATGTTTAAGAATTTAAAAAGTAAAAAACATTGTGCACTTGTGGAAATATGTATGTGGACTCTTCGTGCAAAATTTTAGAATGTGAAATAGTTATAACAGTACGAGAGAAAAAAAAAGTGGCACTACTCTTTCAGAAAAGGTATCAGTTCCTTCATTCATTCAACATCTAATTTTTCACTTTTCCTTTGAATCACAACTTATACACAGCTGTGTTTCTCAAATAACTATTTATGCCTTTGTAATTTATGAAAAAAATAATGAAAATTACATTAAAAAAATCATGTAATCCATGCCTATGTAATTCATAACTATTTATGCCATGTAATTCATGTAATTCATGTAATTTGTGACTCTCAATCAGTTATTCAGAATATTCAAAGTATTTAATTTATACTTATTCTTCTTTCTGTTCCTTTCTTAGCTTGTGATATCAGGATTTTGTCTAACGCATGGTATGTGGCACAGAAATATCTAACCTAGTAGGGACCAAGCTATTTTGGGAAATACAAAGCCATGTTGGAGAAAGGGGTTTTGTGTGAACTAATTAGCTTCAGCTTTGCTATATGGAGATGGCTAGTCTTTTCCCTATTTAGATCAGGTACCATTGCATTACAGAGAACTTACGGTATATCCGTTGGAAATAAAAGAAGCAAGGCTCATTGTCATGGCAACTATGTCTGAGTGCTTCCCAAAGGGAATTAGGCATTTAAATAAGAACTTACATGCCTAAATATCGTTGCGGACTTGGACCTTGGCCTCCTAAATTAGTTTTCTAATTACAGTTTCACTGAAGATACTTGGCATGAGACATAAACAGATTAAGTATTATGTTTGTCAGAGGTCTCCCAGACATACCTCTGATTGATCAGGTGAGAAACTAAAGCAGTTGTAAGAAAATCAGATAACGCATCATGCTAGAATACATAGCATTCCTGTTAATATATTCTTAAAGGTCATCTGTCTGGGTGGTCTTCCCACACATTTTCTATCCACTTCCTGTTGTGTTTTTTCCCTATTAGATGCAGTAAAATGAGGGTTATAATAAACATTGAAAAAAAATCTCTCTTATGTTTTGCTTGCATTTCTTGATAGAGCACTGCTAATTGCCTACCACAAATATCTGTTATAATATCTTTCCCTGATCTGTACAGTCTGATTTTTATTCTGTAGCTATCTATAAGGCCAAAGAGCATAGTTTCTATCAAAGAAACATACTTCATCTGTCACATGCTTCCAAACTGTTGGAGTTCTCTCTTCTTTCTCACATCAGTGGGAGACTGAGCTTTCTTTCCTTTCTTCTTCCTTACCTAATCTCTTTGGATGCTTGTATTTCAGAAACTGTCTTATCAATGGGTTGCATGCAGCTGGTGTGGTAAGTGATGATGACTTAGCCTGAAAGCCTAGCCTTCAGTTGTTTTTCCAGCTTTGTTCTCTGAAATCACAGTATTCTCAGCTCTCACAAGCCTACTCCAGAATATTGCATGAATATTGCATATACAGGTCCTATTAGGGCTATCCATCAGAAGTCCATCTAGTGTTTCCTTGACTTTAGAAGGTCTTTGCTGTCCAGCAAAAAACTCCCCTGTGATTCAGTGAAAACCTTCTCTAAGACTGAGAAGATTTACTGTGTGGGACATTGGAGATCTCTTCTAGACCTGGAACTACACAGAATTTCTATTAAACACTATGGTAATTGAATAAAATATTTTCTTACGTAGTAGGGAAAGAAGCAAGCACTTCGGAAGGATAAGCTTTGAATTAAAAGTGAATTTTACAAATGGGGATATGGTCTGAAATTAACATTATGAAATTCAATGAGGGTAAGTACTATATTTTTAAGTCAACCTGGGCTCCTGTCCTCAGCAAATACCAGATTTAAAATGGAGCGAGAAATCCTGTTAGCAGGGAGGAATAACTCATCCCAGAGTTTTATCTGTTCACATACAGTATTTGACACAAAATGACACAGTTGCAGAGTTGACAAACATCATCTGGGATCTAACCAGTGCCATATTTAAGAAAAGAGAAATAATCATTCTTTCAGTAGTTGTCTGCCTTAAAAGTACCATGTCAAAATCTTTAATAGAGATGTTTAAAAGGTAATCTTCCTAGGATGATGGAACAGGAGAGGTAGAAATAGGAAGGGTGAGAGGAAGCACAATATGAGTCTTCACACAGTAAACTGTCATTGTGTTACAAAGTATTTTTCTTACCATCAAGAAATAATTAACTAGATTTGATGTAGAAATGATTAGTTTCAGAAACTGGGGAAAAAAGTCTTCTTGCAAGGTTAGCTAAACAACAGAACAGATTACCTTGGGACATTTCAAAAGACAGACTAGATGACCATCATACGGATCTAGTTTGTGTGGACTAGAACAGAAGACTGTCTGGATTGCTTTGTAAGGTCTCCTCAAACCCTATGAAATACAGTTTCTATAAATAGTCCAGTCACTAATGCCAATGGTAGTTTCACCATCAAATTCAATGAAAAATTAATCTAAATGCAATTAAAAGTCTCCTTGATATCGAGATATATACAGCAGCTATGTATCATTATTTTCCTTTTATAGATGGAGAAATCAAAGTAAAGGATGCAAGATAGTAAATGTCTGCAAGACAGCAAAATATGATTTTCCAGAACTCAAAATTTAGTTGCCTTATTTTCTTCCGTGTGTAAGAGTGAGTCACTGCTTGACAATGCGATTCAAGGAACTTCTTAACCATAACCATAGATTGAACCATAAACTCTCTTAACCATAAACTCTCTTAACCGTACAGGTGGTTAAATGATATGAAGACAATGATCTAATACTACTAGTTTCATTAAACCTCCATGGAGCTATTGTTCTAACTTATCAGGGGGGTTTTGAAAGTCCTACCTAATAACTGAAGATGACAGCTATGTGTTTTAAGAAAATGTGGTGAAAAATGACCTCCTGCATTTGTGACACTAAAAGTATATCTTTGAAAGCTGTTGTGTACGAGAAAGAACAGCTGGGATGGCATACCTTGTCCATGTTTGGAAGCACGAATGTAAAATATACTGCTTTGCCAAAGATAGTGTTTAACAGAAAATGGTTTGTTTACTGCTTGGAAAACTGATGATTTGACTGAATCAACAAGATGCCTAAATAATGCCTCCACAATTTGCACCTGCTTGTCTTGTTTTAATGAATGTGAAACTATGCAGATTAAGCATTACCAGGTGTATTACAGGAACGCATATGCTGAAGCACTCTGTTTTTCTTATTCTTCTTTCCTCCTTCCTTTCTTAAATCAGATTTCACAACAGGGTTGTTTTTTTCTTTTTCTTTTTTTTTTTTGAAGAAACCTGACAGAAGAGTTCACAGCCCATCTCCTTCGCTCCGATAATTGTGCATCACTGTAAGTTCTGCAACCATCTTTCCTTCATTTTGCTGCTCTAACTTACTTGTTCAAAATACCATTTTTTCTATGTGACTGCAAAGAACACAATACTTTCTTTTCTCTCTACTGAAGACCCAATAATGAGAAAATATTATGTCTGTCTTTGGCAACTAGTAACCCCTAGAGAAATCTGAAGAGCTGTTTCCAGAAGCATCTCATTACTAGTGGGAAACTTTATGATTTTTAACTTACTCTAGGTTTTTATTTCTCTTGTGTACGTTTGTATGTGTGTGCATGGCTTTCCTTTTTGAAGTCCAAATTAAGTGTGAAGCATTTGTCATTAAGCATGGCACTAAAGGAAGTCTCAGAACCAGTACCTCCAACAGAAACCAGCAATCCTTGACTTCCGAGTTTTAAAAATATTTTTTCCTTCTGGAATCAACAACTTGTGTCTGTGGGAAGTATTTTGTCTCCAAGCTTTCAGTCTTTACTAATAAATTAATTAAGAAAAACTGGTCTTTTCTACATTAGGAATATATTTCCAGCTCACCAATGAACTAGAGATGATCTGAGATTTGAGGAACAAGATTAATCTCTAGATATTTATTGATTTCTGTTGAGATATGCGTACGCATGTACACAGATGCATGTGTGTGGAATGCAGACTTGAGGAAAAAGAAATACAAAGGAAAGGAGTGCATCCATACATTTTCATGGAAATGGGATATACTAAACATGCAACCACAGAGAAAAATGTGGGACAAAAAACTTGTCACAAAGTAATTCCTATCCATTAATAAATACATAAATGCACAGATTCTTCATTCATTTACAATGGTCTCTGCAAAAGCAGAGGTTGCTGACCACAAAAATGGAGGGGCAGACCATTTAGTACTTATGTCAAGCAAGAATAACATGCAAATATGTAAACTTTTCATCAAATTGAGAAAAGAAATTCTGTGCTTATAACTTGAGAATCATGAAGGCTATGTGGACTCTGAGGCCTTAAGTTGATTCTGCATCTCATCATAACAACAGGAATGTCTCCATGTGAGACAAAAGTAATCGAAAGGCATTTAGAGTTGACATTTGCAAGGGATGTCCAAGGCAACAAGAAGAGCTTCTACTGCTACACCAGAAGGAAAAGGTTGAACAAGGAAAATGAAGACCTGTTTATAAAGGGTGGTTGTTTTAGTGACAGCAGCCACAAACAGGCTGAGGTACTCAATGCCTGCTTTATCTGAGCTTTTGCTGGCAAGATCTCCCAGGCATCTGTGATTAGACACATGGCTCAAGGAAGAGGATGACGAGCAATGGATAAGGATCAAGTCAGGCATTACTGGAAAGATTTTGACCCAAATTAATTAAAAGCTGCATTGAGGGTGCTGAGAGAGCTGCCTGAAATCATAACAATGGTTGAGACCAGAAGAGGTACTCAGCAACCGGAAAAAAGCAAGGTTTGCACTCATCTTCAAAAAATGCCCCAGGGATGATTCAAGGAATTACGTGGCCCTACTTTGGTTCCTGGGAAAGTCAGGGATTGTTTCCTCTTGGAACAAGTTTATGGACACATGCAGCAGAAGAAAGTGATTGGAAAGGACAGGGAAGGATTTAATGAGAGTAAATTATGCCTGACTGAACTTATTACCTGCTATGATAAAATAATTTGATTTGGGGTGGAAGGAGAGTGATGAATGCCATGTACTTCAACTTTAGGAAGGCTTTTGACACTTTTGATCAAAGGTACAGTTAACTATACCAAAGCAACTGTACAAAAGCAAAAATACCAAGGAAAGAATACTAGTATGGCTAAACTTTATGAGAACTGACTTCGGACTTAACTGTTATAAAGCAAAACATTAAAAAACTTTATTTCTTTCTTTATGCTAAAATAATGCCTTTATTTATTAACTCCTCTGTTTTGTAGGATCAAAATCCCTTGCAATTCTTTCCAGAGAAAGACCGTTCTTCACTGAGGTCTCATCACGTTTGTTTATGTGCTTTTTTTTCAGAATTTTTATGCCAGAAGTTTAAGAAATATGCCTGGAGGTGAAAACACTAACGATGACCATCAGGGCCCTCTGCTGGTCAGAGAGACATCTTTTTAGGTTTGTTTTGGCAAATGTATTCTTCTAACCTAATTCTTTTTTTTCTCTATTGCTTAGCCAACCACAGCAAAGTCTCTTAGGTGGTATCATTGAGTCTGATACTGGACAAGTGTCTGTTTTATTTCCTTTTATGCTGGCAGACACTGTAGGCAACCTGTGTTTGACAGAATTGAACGTACGGAGTTCTGACAGCTGTTCTCCATCTTTTCTTCCTTTCCTGAGGGCAACAAGGCTCACTGTGGATTCCCTTGCCTTAAACTGTCCACTCAACATTGTCCGTCTGCTCTGAAATACAAGGCAAATAAATACTATAACGCAGAGATTTCATTTAACATTTATTTAAAAAATCACTTTACAGAACTATTCTTGCTTTGAGGTTTGTTTTTCTGAATTGTGGGCAAGGTGCTTATAAAACCGAGTTCCAAATTCCTATCTATCACCATCTCTATTGACTACAGGAAAAAAAATTTTGTGCTTCTCTTTCACCCACATTCTAATTACTACCCAGAACATTTACCCTCTTTCTCATTCTTGGTTTGGTTGAAAGTGGGTTAGTCAGTTGATGGACCATTTTATATGCAAATCATAGACTGACATATGCACAGGTTTTGTGTGGGTTCCAAACTTCGACTTGTAAGTCAGATCTTTTGGCAACATGCTTGAAAAACTGCTAAGCCAGCAAACAGATTTATGAAAACAGAAGTTGAAATAGTAATGTTTTATTGGTATGATCACCTTCTGTAGGATTTCTTTACCTTGCAGAAGTGTATAGAACAAAAAAATCTGTCTCAATTTATAGTCATATATCTGTATTTAATTTTAATATAGGGTTTTTTATTTATTATAGGTTATTTTAATATAATTTCAGGGTATAATCATACACTGAAAAGTTGTCATGTGCTGATCAAAAATGACAAAAGAGACAAAAAACGTCATTTTCATTAGCTTAGCCCATTTGAGTTCCTTTTTAGAGGTGCTAGTAGCCATGTGATAAGTTAAGTTCCAGTTATAATACAATTATTGCAGTCATTTGATATGACTTAGGTGGAAATGTTAGTTATCATGTAACTAATAAGAATTATAAATGAGTTTTTAATATAATTTGACTAGAAACGTGTTAGGAAATCCCTGAGAAATCAGTATGTAAAATAGATACAATAAACCATAAAAAGTATGTTTTGATTTGTTCTGTAGTTATATCTTTTGTCAGCCATCCCATCCCTATTGATCACATCGAAGGTAAACACGGCAAATGGCTAGATTTCTGATTGAAAGCAACAGTTTTTATTCTATCAATACCTCTTTTTTATCTTTATTAAATATATTTTTTACTTTCTGTAATAGTTTTATAGTAGTTGCTTGGAGATTAACAAAAATAAATTCTAGCTGGAGGCTTTTAGTCTCAACATAATCTGATGGTCAATAGTGGGTTTTGAGTATTATCTTGTCAGTCTTAAAGCCAGAACTTTTTTTTTTTTTAATCAACTTATTGCAGGAAGGCTAAACCTTGACATGCTGGTTTGTCTATAACCACAGCCTAAATGCTCTGCTTTTCTGTGATTTATATATTGACAGTGCTTTCTCCCACAGGAACATGGACAGGCTACATCAGAGTACAAAGTGCCATCAGTGTGCCCAAAATGCCTTTTTCACTGCCTTTCCATATATGTCCATATGGAACGTAATACGGTAACGGCAGTTACTGGTGCAAAGTCTCCAGAGCTGGTAGGGTTTCTCCGTACTGCCAATGTTAGATAGTACATTATAGGGGTTATGTCCACTGTGCTGTAACAGCAAGCTGGATAAACATGTTCGAGTTAGCTTAAACCAGTTAGTTAAAATCTGAGCCATTACCCATCTTCTTGGGCAGATTGTAAATTTTGCTCTGAACTCCAAGCAATTAGGCTTCAGGCACATCTCTTCAACGTGCAGTAGAGATGTGTCCACTGCAGGTTTTGTCAAACACTTATGGAAGTCCCACCTTGGGAATCTGGGGACTTTGTACCATAAACAATGCGCTAGCCCTGACACTGAAAAATACATTACACCCTAATTCCATGGGTTTGTGCTTATACATATACGTATAAGGGTATAGGCTGAAATGACTTTCAGGCACCCAGTACGTTTTTAGGTTTGTACCCTGGTTAATTTACCATCTTAAGTCCTTTGGGAGAGAAATCAACATAAATGACAGAGGTGTAGAGATTTCTGTTTATAAATAAAGGTCAGAGTAGAATATCAGGTTTTATGAAACCTTCAAATACAAACACTTTCATTTGTTAAAGGAAAAAAATACCCAACTTACTTTTTTTTCCCAGGACTCAGAAAATGATATATACTTGTTACTAGTAAATCTTTATTAATTTAAACTATATTCTCTGGAGATTCCAGACTGAAATTTATTTCATCATAAGTACCTATAAATTTTTCATGTCCAGTACACAAGATAATGCTTATAGAATAAATAAAAATACGTTAATGAGGCAGTAGCCGTCTACCCACCCCACATACTGACACTATTAAGATGCAAAATAGGTAATAAAAAGTTATTCTATTTCAAGTACCATTTTTGGAAGGAAACCATGTAAATGTTGATGCATGGTGAATTAAAGTAAATTAATCTGATAATATGAGTGAATTGAACAAGCTGTGGAATATAAATATTTTAATCACTTCTTGATCCAGAAGTACCTCATCTACAAATGAGCGATTACTTTCTACCTCATGGGAGTTGTCTCTAATTATGAGGCAGTCTAGTTGGTGCTATACAAAAAGTACATGTAAATATCAAGCATCAGACCCTTGAATTTGTCATTTGTAATATGAACAGCATTTTATATCCCTTTTTTGTAACCCTGTTTGTGTTTTACACTAGTGATTTTATTTGTTGGTGTTTTTAACCTGAGAAGACCAGTCATTATCGGTCTTTCATTTGATCTGTGGACATGGTAACACTTCCCAGTGGAACTCCGAATGAATACCTATTAAATTTAAGCATAAGATTCTTTTTCTCAGTTCCTTATAGACCACTCAAAACCAGCCTGCCAATGCTTTAGGCCTGAGGATTGTAGGTTAAAAACAAAGTCCTAGATATAAAACTGAATTATTACACTTTGCTTGTCATCCGAGGCATATGTATACCATTAGTCTTACTGAAAGTTTAATCAGCCTATTTTGCGCTGAGTTCCCATAACTATAGCAAAGGATATTGGAATTTCGGGATGGGATGATGTATGCAAAAGGAGACCAAATAGTTTTGTGTAGCACAAATATTTGTGGTGTTGTACTCTGCTGGACATTCCTTATTTGTGGGGAAGGAGGTCATGTCATATAGCAGCAACAGCTGAGGTAGTTTCAGTGGGTGTCACTTATGCATTGCTGCTGTCTTATTGATGAAAATTAAGGAGTTGTGTTCAGTTGCTGCCGATTGTCTTGCTTCCGTGCAGTCTGCTGCAGAAACACAAAAATACGTTGAGAAACTTGGAGGCAGAATTGTTTGTGCCACAACTACTGATGTCGCCTTAAAGAAGGCAATCAGACTTTCTAGTGTGACGCATAAGAAACACTGACTTTATATAGACTAGGAATGAAACTTGTATGCGCTTTTGAGGCAAAATCTTAGTCCACATCACATTTCAATTTTATGTAAGATTTATTTGAATAGACTAACTCTACTCAAACAGTGTATATGCTTTGGGGGAAAAAAAAAAAACAAACAAAAGGTTCCCCGGGTCATTTCAGAGAAGTGCTATTCATCCTATGGCTTACTGTTGTAATAAAAAAATGAAACAGAAGGGACTGATTGATCTGATAAAAGATATGAGGTGCTGTGAAGTATGTGTTCTGGTTTTGCTATCTTTCCAGCAAACGTCAATTAAACATAAAAAATCATTGTTTCCAAATATCACCGGAGATGATAATTACCACAAATCTATCTTCTGTGCAACTCTAAATTTCCATAATGTACCCTTACTGACAGTGAAAGGAGGAAGAGTGTCATTATTTGTATCAATGGATGAAGAACAGTTCTTAGAATTACTTCTACTTGTACTTTGCTGAATTTACTGCTTCTGTGACAAAAAAAAACATTGTTTCCTGAGCTATTTATTTCCAGGATCTTGACTTTGATTTTACTCTAGTGATATCCTATGAGGAATCTTCTTCATTTGCTTCTTTCAATTTCAATCTAGCCTATTGAAGGAATAGTGCTTTTTTGGTTCTTTTGAGATGCAGATGAATGACAAATGGTAGTTTCTAAGTTGATCTTTGTATCTTTGGGATTTCTGTTTGGCTGGGGCCTGTTCAAAGACTTCCATCATACTGTAATATTGTCTTGTAGAAATGAGACACGAAAAACTCTGAAATATGAATCAAGGTGACAAAATGCCCTCTGGGAGCTATTCTGTGAGTGGAGTACGTGTTCGCACAAGGGATTAATCTAAGTGTAAGAGAATGGGCAGTGCTACAAATAGATAAGAATGGACAGGGAGGAATAGAAAATGCAGAATGGGCACAGGCTCAGTTTCACACATCCTGCTCACTTGTAAACATGATTTGCTTACAAACACTAATGACATTTCCAATAAAAATAATCTGAAAAGATTTCAACTCATTAATGGGAAAAAGCTGGCACCCGGAGGTGTAAACAAATGAGTTTCCAACTGAACATTTTGTGTTCCTAAATGAAGGCCTTTGAAAAGCCTGCCTCTATTTCCTGCAGTGAAATAAATACGCTTGGAATATGGAGTTAACAGTCCAAAAGACAATGTAATTCATAGATTATGATTATTAATATTAATAGATTTCAAACCAGTATGTCTGTCTTTAGTTTAATCTTTTGAAATGAAATCTATTCTCATTAAGTATGAAATTATTTTATTTTTCCTATTGCTTGCAACATCATCAATGCGTCTTACCAGTATTATTTATTAAGTTCCAACTTAAAACTTTGAAAACATTTGTAATTAGAACTTACCAAATTGATGCCTTGGGAAATTAGTTACAATAATGAAGCAATTTACCTGAGTATCTCCTGTTTCCAATGTCATTTATTGATCTGTTAATAACAGACACATTAGTAACACAATAAATACTTCAGGTTTTGTATGTCAAGTGGCAAAAGACTTAATTTTATTATATCCTACTGCTCCAAGTTTACTATACCATGATTTTGATTAAGCAAAATAAGCATATGGCTAACTAAATTCAATGGAGAGATCCAAATATTTATAGTTATTTATAGTCTTTACCTTCTCAACCTGGAGCTTTGATTGCTAAATTCCAGTAAGTCTACTGGGTTTCTTCTTGTAAATCCAAAGTTTTGGTTTTAATTTTTATACTGTTGCATTCTCTTGCATCCTGTCCTTCCACATGATGAGTCATGGAAGTTAAGTATAAAAAGCATCTATCAGTTCAGTCTGTCCTCCGTGCCAGTGCAAAAAGGCCAGCCTGACTGTAGTCTCTGTAGTTCATTAAAGGAATTAGAAGTGAGAGGTCTTCTTTTTCTTGAAGAGGTTATTGGATGATAGGGCTGAAAAGATGGTTTGTTTCTTTTATTATTAAATAATCAATGCCAATACCTGCCTAAATATATCTAGACCCATATCCATATTCATATCAATATCTATAGATAGACACACATAAAAGATTTAACCTTCTTTTCCCCAGCTTGCTGGCCACAGAAACTAGGGCATGCTGCATCCATAAAGTGTCTGTGCAGGACTTTGTGCTTTCTTTTTCCAAAGTCTTCTGTGAAGTATGCTACCTCTTGACACTTACAGAGTATGACACCTCTGCACTCTCAAAATACAGACACTGGTATAGTGTATCTGCTCATTTTCACTTAACGTTAATCATTGTATTGAGTTTAATCTAGTGTAGCTGCATACACTTATCTCAAATGAATATCTAGGTGAGGTACCAATGTATAAACAAGCAGTTCTTGTTGTCAGGCTCCTAAGAACGATTGTTCCCTGAAAATATGAAGGTTACCTGGTTTTCCTTTGTAACTCTGAGACACATTCACCACATTAGGATTTGGGACTTCTGATTATGCTTAGATTGCAAATGCTTTCTGGAAGCATCTCTTATGCTGCATGGTGCATGTTCCTGGCACAATGGACTCCCAGTGCATCCACAGTGCTCTTGGTGCCTTCTACTACTGGCTCTGTACTGGGTCTGGCCAGGTTGAAGTTACTTTTCTTCATAGTAGTCTATATGGTCCTGCGTTTTAGACTCTTAACTCTTGTTATCATTGTTTTAAACAGGTAACTCTTGCTTCTTTGCAGTTTTCAGGTTACAGAAAGGCATTCTTCCATAAATATATCATCTCTACATGATCAATTCACAGTCAGACACTGGAGGAAATGCGCTCAGTTTTGTCTTTACTAGTGGGTAAAAGCCTTATTGTGGAAAAAAAGGATTATTAAATTACTTCACTCTATAATTAGTCATAACACTTCATTGATAAGTGTCTTTATACAGGATTGCACCCCTAATTCAAATAAACAGGAGTTACAAAGAGCAAATATATGACTTTTATAGAAATGTTCCCATAAAACTTTTTCTGAATGTCTAAAATTGTTGCATTTCTGCTTGCTGGAAAGATAATTGTCATATAAACTTAGAGGAAAAAGGTGCAAAATTCTGCCTGTTTTGACACTGTTCCTTCTTATTGTCTTCAAATTTTTGTGTCATTCATGTTTCTTTTTATGACTTTGTTTCTCTTTTGTATCATAGGTACGTATGGGAAAATTCAAGAAATCTAAGTGTCTTTTTCTATAGGAGAAAATTACAGCTAATGATTTGTACTCTGTAAACAACAAAAGGCAAGATGATGGCAATGCAGAGTAGCACCACCTTTTCCCTGGGCTGTAGGAGCGTGATGTATTTCTTGTCACACTACAAAATCCACCTCAGAACTGGTACACAGATAATATTATGTAGTACCTTCCTCCATACTTTTTTTAGAAAATTTGTTTTCTGCAGGTTTTAGAATGGAGATGAACTCAGATTTGTTATCCACTGCCTATTGAAAAATATAGTGTGCAAACAGGGCCTTTATTATTTATTTCTATATGCATGTTCACCTTCTGATTAAATAAAATCCAGCAAGTCTCCATAAATAAGAATTACTCATCTCTCCTTTATCTATTTTATAACCAGTTCTTTATTCCATTGTTTGATTAGTAACCTCACACCTCCTGCCTGAATACCTTAATTTTCCCTTTTTTTGCTGTTTATAAATGACAGACATCTTCAGGACTAAAGCACTGTGCATGGCATATGGGAAGAGACAGTAGGAATTAGCAAAGCAAGGTATCTAAGATACCTACTGAGAAGAGAGATGTTACCAACAAATGGTAGAACAATGAGGAAGGGAGGTTTTCTTTTTGGTCATTTTCATTTGTAAGAGATTCTTGGAAAAACAACAATATAAAGTTGGCAGAGTCCTTAGGCTACAGAGGTAGAAATGATAAGGTAATTTAAATTTCCTTACGTGATGCAGCTTCTCCTTGCTACATGGAGTTACATGTGTTCTATGTTAAAAGCTGACACAGAGATATCTGCAAAACCTAAATATTTAAGTTTTGATTAATTTGATAATTGCTTCTACATTTTAGACCATTGGCTAATAAAAGTGATATCAGACTGTTTCGATAATCTATTAAGTACTTCCTTGACAAACTGGGGAAGTTCATGCAGGCACTGTAAGCAGCAAATAGTCTGATAATATTACAGAAATAAAAATCGTAAAAATAAAAAGAACTTTGGATTCACTTGTCAAGACTTTTTGTCTCCTGTAATATAACTTATAAGAGGAAATTCTGTAATCTTTATTTATCACAATGGAACTAACTTCCCTAGGAAAGACAGACAGCTAAGCCTTGATATCTCAACAGTCAGATAAAGCTACTTATGGTGATAACTGTTTTTTTGTAGAACACAGAGAGAGGTCAGTGTGACCTGGTGGCAAACAGGAATCTAAAAAAAAGCATTTTATTTTCTGTACTGAGAACAATATTTTCTTTAATATTTTCTCCCCAATAAAATTAAAATGCAAAAACAAAATTTCAAACTGCTGCATTTTTGTGTACTCAAATGTGTGAAGAATAACCACAAATAGGCAACCTTTTCAGTTGCTTTAAATGGGGGATTTAAATTGCATTGCACTTTGTTTTTAAGAATAAGTATTTTCCAGCACCACTAGGTGTCATCATATCTATTATTAATTCCTGTAAAATAGATCTTCCTAGTACTTAGCAAAGTTGACGACTTTATCAGCTTCATCAAAATTTCAGTTTAAAAAGAAACAAAAGAAGTAAAAATATAAGATGTTATGAAATGAGAGAAGTTAATCTCTGAAAGTTCAGTCACACAGAAGATAAAGAACTCTATAAAATCAGAGACTTGGAAGTTTTAAAATAAAACTCTTATTTCATTAACTTCAGTACTTTCAGTACTTTCCTCTTGAATACAGAGGCACCTTCTTTTAATCTTCATCTAATACCTCCCATTAGTGCATATTATCTCAGTCAGATCCACAAAAGCATGTAGGCATATAGCAAGAATGAGCTTTACGTTCTTAATTATAAAGCTGTAACCTGAAAAACCAGTGCCCCAGGACTGTTAATCCTGGAAGTAGCTTCTCATGGCAGGTACATCCCCTTTGCTCTAAACATCCGCATTCATGTACTTATATACCTGTTCTTGCCCAAGCATTTGCCTCCAAGCTGTGCTCTTCAGCGCTCCTTTAGTGCTCCAGCACCATAACAGAGTTGTGCCCAAGTGCTATGATGACCTCAAGCTACTAAGTGTATTTTTCACCTATCTAACATATTAACAGGACTTGGTTCCCCAGCAGTATGAAGAAATACTTCTGTGTTGGTTTTCTTTCTCCTTAGAGAAAAGTGGTGTTGAGGTGGTATTTCTGCTTTTTGTATGATAGAGAACACGCCAGGTACATGTTCAAAAGCTGATTCAGGACAGTGCCAGCCCTTCTGCAACTACAGAAACTCACAACACACTGATTTCACTGTCAGAAGCATTCCTTATACATCTGACTTCATAATAGGTGAGCTGGGAAGAATTTCCATCTTTTGTATGGGTGACTACAAAATTCAAGGGCTATAAGGGACTGTGGAAATCAATTAAACATCTCTAATTGGTTAGAATATCCATTTAATCCTGGTCTCCAGGTTCTGTGCCTCTGAACTATCTAGGTATTTTTACCAGCTGTTAGCTGAAAATCCAGAATTTATTTTGGTGATGTTCTCCCCTAGACACCTTCTCACTCAAAAACTCCTCATTACATTTTCACTGCAAATTCTTTCTCTCTGAGGCCTGTTCTCTTTCATAAGAGCCTTAAACCAGAACCTCTTGGCTAATTACATAAGTATGTTTTACAGGGAGAACAGAGACCTCAGACACTACAGAATCTGGGACTGTTTACTTAAAATTCAACAGAAGTTTAAAAATGGCCACTGGGAAAGTGAAATAGTCAAATATTGAACTTGTTCAGAGAAACCAAAGCACTTATTTTCCCCCCCATAGTTACAGTAATTTAACATACTTATTTGTTTCTCTTCTACTTTTAAGTGAATTTAACTAAGTGTTCTAATTATGTTATCTTAAGTTTTTATTTTCAAAAGCTGAAGCTGCCTAAACTCCCAGTGTGAGGAACTTAGAAGGTGACATTTCACTAATGACTGCTCTGAGAAACTGACAGAGATTGATAGAGTGTTTTTTAAAGATGTCCCCATGAGAAGCATCTCATATAAAATGAAAATGACAAAGAAACTTTTAAAAACTAACTCTGCATTGTGTGTTTTGTTTACTAGAGAGAACTGGGATAGAGAAGCACTTTAAGGTAGTTTTCCAAATGTATGGCGTGTATTTTTTGTTGAGAAGTATCTTCAAAGAGTATTTTTTAAACAACAGTTTTATGCTCACTAGAAACCCACTGAAAATTGTTTTTCATGGCCCTGAATACTAGAAACATGTACATCATGGGCCAGGCTGTGCATTGTCAGCTCAAAGAACAAGTACTAAATGAGGAACTCTCTGTGCAGAAACCTTCAAACCACAGTATGCGCAGGTTCATACAGCACATCCCTCTCTTGGTCTGCATTGGGAAGGCAGAGCCTTACCTCTTAATCTGCTTTTCTTAATTGCATGATCACACTATAGATACTAGTAATCTCAAGGTTTCATTTGCACAGGGATTGCATTTTGACTTTGCTCTTCTGCAGCAAATATAAGGGCCAGGAAGCTTCTTTAGGTTCTCCCCATTGCCCACCTTCCTCAGTCCAGCAGGCACAGCTGCCAAAGGTTCCTGTGCTGCACTTTGCATTTCGGAGCCATGCATCTACATTTCAGGTATTCCCATCATAACCGAACAGATAAAGAGACTGGTCCATCCTTTCTACATGTAGAGAGCAGGAGAAGTTCTGAGGACCTGCGAACAGCGCAGCCTAGACCTGTTCAGGAGTTTGAATGCGCACTAATATGATACAGTGAAAAAAGTGTCTGACTTTTGAGATTCAGTGTGATTTTAATATCCAATTGCAAATGCAAGCAAATGCATGTTCAACAAGAATACTCTGCAGTTCTAGGTAGAGGAAAGTGTGCTTCATGGGTGGCTAGCGGTGCTCATCTAAACAGAGTATGAAACCTGACATTATGCAAGTTTGGTCCAAGTGTATGTACAATTCTCTGCTTTGACACCACCCTTCTCTCTGCACAAGAAATCAATTCATCACAGAATGCTACTTGACTTTCATCATAGGAAAACATCTTTTATATTAATCTTTTATACCATTTGAGAAGTAAACCTACACCTCTCCAGATTTAGTAATAAAAGTAAAATTAAGCAGGATATAAGTACTGATGGGAAAGCTGCTATCTACAGCACGAAAGAATTAAGTCTAACAGCCCCATCATTACTTCAGAAGAAATTCTTTTCAGAAGAAATAATGAAAAAGGAGATATTTTATTCTCCCTTGGCTTAGATATAGTTTCAGGTCTCTGTTGGTTGAGTCTCTTTTAGAAACAGCAGTGCGTTAATGTAAGTAGAAATGCTACCTTCACTGATTCCCCTGCATCCTCTCTGTTCTTGAAAAATAATTAAGACCAGAAATAGAAGAGAGTGCTTGAAATGGGAATTGCCATCTATTGAACATGTGGTCATTAGATTATTTGTACAGTTCTGTACAGTTTTATACAGTTCATAAAAATCTATTTCATTCACATGATTTCATGTGGAGGATAAGTAGTCAGATGTGGCTTAGAGACATGTTAATCACTGCTGCTATCTGTTTCTTAAATTGTCATCCCACCAGGTGCAATGCAGGCTTAAAAAATGCAATATTCTTTTCTTACGGGTATATCAATGCACTAAACTCTTCTTGATGAGAAGCATTGCCAGATCAATAATACATTTTATCCACATTTTCATGGTGGTCCCTTGAGCCTCCAGTTTCCATCCTAGCTATTAATTGAGTCAAATGACAGCAGATATTATAGAAAAGATTTCCAACTCCAAATCCTTTTCCTAATCCTATACTGAAACCTTTCTAGCACTCCAAATATTATTCAGATGCCCATGTTGAAGTTTTTTGCTTTATTT
Source organism: Dromas ardeola (assembly GCA_013398915.1). Lineage (NCBI taxonomy): Eukaryota > Metazoa > Chordata > Aves > Charadriiformes > Dromadidae > Dromas > Dromas ardeola. Next base: position 800 of record VYZM01001988.1, on the reverse strand, counting down.
CTTTTGGACAATATCATACCCCACTCATCTTTTTTTTTTTATTTTAAATACTTTATTTATTATTGTTTTCCACCTGTGAAGCAACCATTAAAATGACAGAAACTTTTTAGGACCAATGCCTAAATCTGCAATTGAAGGCATCGGAAGTCTTTTTTCTTTGGTAATTTCAGTGTGGGTTTCCAATGTCGTGAGACCCCCTCGGATTTACCTTTACCTTATTATGCGATATCAATGTAGTGATGTACATCAATGTGACTGTCTATCACTTTAAAGTTCATCTTTGAATCTCCTTGTCAGCTAAGCTTTGCAATGACATACCCAGGATCTCTGGTTCCCATGCATCACTGATTTCACGTACCTGCCTTACAGGCTTCCTAGCCCTGGGCATGTAAACTAGTTCTGTGGTCCTGACGATGAGCCCAGCTTTCAGACTAATCTCCCTCTAATGCATACAAATATACTTGAACACTAGTTTATAAGAAACAAATTAAATGCAAAAGCAAAACCCAAAAGACTTGGTGCATATTACCGGTAAGGAAGGAAATTTTCCAGTTCAAGTTTATGGCTTGTTACTGTCAAGGGGTTATATATGAGACACTATGATAGGGACCACCGCTTCTTCTTGTAGTTACCAGGAAGAATGATATAGAGGAACACACGCTTATCACAAGAACCACTCAGAGAATTTGTTTCTGAATATTACAAACTGATACATTTAGGTCTAGCATGACTCACCTGTACTGCATATTTTCCAGCATTATACCTATTCTGCATATCATCATGGAATCATGGAATCACGG
>VYZM01001984.1:54055-69793 GCA_013398915.1 Dromas ardeola | reverse complement strand
CAAACAGAGGATTAGGATTTCAGATTTTTAATAGGTATAAAAAGAAAGATGAACACTTAAACAAATACTCTGTCTTCAAGCAAATAGCCTTAGTAATGTCCAATAAGGAAAGAAAAATAGGGGAATTCTCCAATACCTAGGCTGAACTGTATAAGAACAGTAGAGCTTTTTCAAACTTTTCCACACACTCCCAGATGGACTTCAGGAATGCCATTGCCTTTTGTCTGTATCCTCTGTTAGGAAGCTGGTTCTGTATCTTTTGGTCAGAAGAAAGCCCTTGGCAAAGTTTCAGACTTGAATGAATTTGATTTTAATGATCTTTTTGTAATGTTAAATGGCAGGATCCCACCTTAAATAAAGGGTTGGATTCCCCAAATAAATAGTGCAGAGAGAATTTCTCTCAGATGGAGGCAGAGCAAGGTGGGTATGAGCTGGACTGGGGAGAGCCAGACAGTGCTGCTGCTCAGCATGTTTAGGGCTCAGGGCTGTGAAAAAAACATCAGATGTGGTTCTAAGGAGGCCATCAATTACAGCAGTCTTTAAACTTATTCTAATCTGCATTGTGGATCACACATTTCTCTAAAACAGATAGGTGGGACAGACAAATTGGGTGGGTTAGTCAAGCGCATAAATAATTGAGCTTGTAGGATTTTAATTAAAACCACTATGAAGCCTATGAAGCAATTAGAGTTTGAAACCATGAATACAAACCTCCAGGTGTAGCTTACATACCTGCAATACAAGTTAAAAAAAATCACTAGGGGCCAGATTGTGCCATCAGTATTCCCATGGGGTAGTTGTTTATTCTTCAAGTAATCCCTTTGAAACTGAGGATGTTTAGAACAGCAAAATCTGTTCTAAATAGCTACCGGCAACTGACCAGGTGGCAAATAAGAACTCTCTGAAAAATTATTCTTCCATATTTTTCTCATAATTGTGTTAAAACTAAAATAAGGCTTTAAGCAAGGCGTATTTTTACTATTGCCACAATAATATTTCAATGTTTACTACTGCCAGAATAATATTTCAGTGTTAGCTATCCAAGTCATAGCATTTCACATGACTTCATAGATAGGATGGTACAACTATAGCCCTTTGGAAATCTGCATTTGTTCCTAATTGAAGCTGTAACTTGCTTGAGAAGAAAAAAATACTGAAATAAGACGCTAAACATGGGCCACTTTTAAGACCTGCAAAATATAATGTGCTGTTTTCCATAGAACGTGAACAATACTGCGCTATCACAGGTGCAGCAGGAACAGAATTTTTAAGCTTTGGTTGAAAGAACCAGTATTCGGTTTAAAAAGACTGCTATTTTACAGGGTATATTTGATTTTCCAACAGTGATAACATATTACGTGAAACACTTCTCATCAAAGCAATGAATGGCTTACTCCAGATGGAGTTTTACATTTCAGATGGTCTGAGATTGATTATTTTCTTACTTACATTGCAGTAAAAGAAATCTGCCAAGCATCTGCTCTAAGGGAAAACCGGGTCATTAGTACTTGGTACCTTGCTGCGTGTGTGCAGTCTCTTATACAAGTTCAGTAGTGAGAGCAACGTATAAGGTCAATATACTCTGCTACTATGGCTACGCTCCATAGTTCTAGTTAGTCTTGTACCCAAAACATACTAGAAGTATGTTGTGTTGCCGTATGTTGCTGGATGCAAGAGCTTCCAGGAACTCCTTCTTGTATCCTTCTGCATCACTGGGCCAAAGTTGCCTGCCTACCTGTATGACTTCCTTCTTATTTCCATTTTGGAATACAAGATGTACACACCAGATAACCTATCTGCTGCTAAGGAAGTGAGGCCTAATTTTCTGAAAATAAGGCACAAAAGTAAAAGGTAACCCTTGAGTGGACTTGATAAACACTCTGCTACCATCTAGTTCAAGCAGGTTTTCAGGACTGTATTTGCATTTCATGTATATATTTCACGGACAAATTAGTATTACTGCGATGTGTTGACTTATGCATGCCTGTAGGAAGTTATTCTGTAATTTGCCCATACAGTGGTTTCATCTGCATATACAATCATTACAATTATATTTGCAAATTAAGTTTGTATTCATGTACATATGTAGGATAACTGCATACACCATTTTTTTTACTATTCAGATTATTTTTTTTTCAAGTGAACATTTATTTTATTAATTTATCCACCTAATTTGCATAAATCTTCCTTCTGGGTGAGAGCTATTGTAGCCTGCAAATTACTTTGTTCTTATCTAGACCAGAAGATATGTTTTCTGGCATTTGTACAGCTCTATCTATACACCAAGTTGTATAATCTGGTAATGTCGAAACACTCACACCTTCTCTTCATTACACTTTCTGTTCTTGACGGTTAGAGTGCAAAGCCCTCCACAGCTGAGATATTCCCTCTAGCAGCTTAGCTATGTCAGCATAGTCTAATCAACCAAAAATTTCTAGAGCTTTTGGGGTAGTTTTCTGGTTGACATTGAATTCTGTGTTACTGTAGGTGAATTTACAATGGTTAACATTACTAGTTGAAAGCTAGCCTGTTTTTCCCTACTCTATGCTAATCATGATCCTGTACACATACGCGAAAACAGCCAGGGAAGGAAAAAAATGGAGAATTTAATGCCACTGGGGGCATATGGGGACCTGGGTGGGGTTTTTTTTGAGTGGGGTGGCGTTTTCGGTGTTTATTTTTCTTATCTTCTTTTCTGAGAAATTAATTTCTTGGTATAAGATGCTGTGTCAAAGGCAAGGAGAGGAGGGTGAAGATGATAGCTGAGGTGAATGTTGAAGTAACGTTAAATTGTTTTTTCTGCTGTGTCAGAGTGGAAGAGTCTGTTACTTATAGATCCACTACATAGTGGCAAGTGGTGGCAGGCTGCAACCGCAGGTATGTGGCCTTAAGACATGGGGTAAACCACTCCATACAGGCACCTACTGTTAATGAGTTGTGTGCCACCACAGCTCCCATTTCCCTTACCAGCTCCTCTTTGTGCCAGTTCCATATACATAAGCAGTCTTGCTACTTAACGTTTTCTGCTCAGGGAGCAGAAGCAGACTACGACAGGATGAAGTAAGGAGCACAAGCTCAGCAGAAAGGGAAAAGTTATTGAGGTATTTGTGTAGCAAGTAGATGGTTGAGGGTTATGAGTCACACCCCAGATTGGGTGAAGCTAGAAAGGGACAAGAGGTTGAGAGTGTAAGAGGAGAATTAAGACAAATGGGCATGGTACTGGAGTAAGGAGAGTGTGGTTGTGTGAAAAAAGGATATGAGAAAAGAAAATTAACATATTTGCCTTTCTGTGTACTTGTGATTAGCTATCACAAGTCAATTTTCAGGGATTGCAGGCGCATGACCACCACACATAGCATATAATCAAAGTATAATAGTATACTGATATATAAGCCCTGGTATAATAGTCCTTGAGGTTCTTTAATTGAAGGAAATTTGGTAAAGAACTTGGGAATTATTTGTTCACAGTAACCAAATTCTGAAATAGCAGTAAATACTTCAAAGTCCCCAGTCTTTCAGAGTCAGACTTGGGAAACAGGATATGGGATTTAGCGTGCTGAGTAGGGAAAAACACTACATTTATTTAGACAACAAGGGAAGTTAATTTCTCATAGTGCCAAGAATCCCTAAGGATTTAAAACAGGGATCGTCTTTCCACAATAACATGTCTGCAGGTGCAGATGGAAAGGTCTTTGAGTAGGAGTCACAGAGTAGAATTTTCTAAACTATTGACAATGCAAGAATATATGTTTTAAAAGTCAGAAGGACTCCCATATGATTTTTGGGTAGTCCTGGTTTGGATTAAATTGGATAGCCTGGTACCACCAATAATTTTAGCAGCATTCATTTAACTGTTTATTCCTGAAAGGTTGGACTTCAAAACTACTGCTTATGCTCATGCGGGGCTGAGGGGCTACATGGAACACAAAATCAGCCTAAATCACCTTTGCGGATGTGTACGGATATGTTGCAGGTTGGCATGTTAATGGTGTTTGAGCAGGGAAAGCGGCTGCTGCAAGCTGCGCTTCAAGCCTGAATCTACACAGGGCCATTATGGGAATCAGTGCTCCCCAGAGAGGAGACGCGCACAGTTTCACTGTCTTCCCTTTTTCTATGGAAAGAGGGGGTGCCTTAGAAACTGCTCCATCGTTTCTGCTGCTTTCTGTTGACTTTTTATCTGAGCTTCAGAACAATATTTCTCAAAGAAAAAGCTAGGGTTTAGCCCAATGTAATTCCAAAAAAGTACTGTATGTAGTGCCTCCCAAAAACCTTGAATATTGAGGATCTCCCTGCTCAGACTGGACTTCACAGATCTCAGAGGACTTTTCTGAAGAGGCAGATTTCCTTTTGAACCTTTGCCATAATATTGCCCCCATACATTACTGCTGCTCACTCCCAAAGTAGCTGCATTACAGTGGTCCTGTTTGCAAAATTTTAAAACTCTTTTGGGATAAAATAGCTACACCAATATTAAAATGCATCTATTAGAAAATCTGGGAATTCTACAGCTTTGTAACGGTAATAGACCCATGAAAAGGGACTTTGCCTGCAGCTTCCGCTGAGGAATCAAACTGAGAAGTGTGCAGGCAGGGTGATTCAGGGAGCAGGACTCTTTTCTGGAAGGCAGAATGGAGTTGTTACATTTGGCAAAGCTGGAGGTTCTTTATTTTCTGACTGAAGAATTAATCCTTGGATGACCAGAGGAGCTGGATTTAGGCTATGCATTCCTATAACAGCCTGTCTGACAGCTTGTTTTGGAACATCGTCTTATCTTTTTTTTAATTAACACGGATTAATGAGAAAAAAAAACAGTCACAGTATCTGAGAACTCAGACATTAAAGGATCTAAAAGAAGAGAATTTATTTGTTTAAGAGATAGTGATGCTGTGGGTTTCTGACCTTGTATTTTTTCATCAGGCAGCTCCTCCTTCTCTCGCACCTTCATGAAGTCTCACATTGCGACTGTCTTGGAAATACAGTCCTGGTTCTGTAATGGTAGGGTTGCTTTCATGTCTTGCTTTTCTTTCATTGCTCTTATCTTTCATGAATGACTTTTACCATAACTTTGTCTGAGCATAATTGTGTGGGGAAAAAATGTATTTGGGTCTAAAAATCAGAAGAATGTGTATCTTTATGATGCCAGGTTTGCTCTCTTTTATTTTAAGAGGAGAAAGTTCATTTGAAATTAGACGAATGAGAGAAAATCAGGGATCTTACATTTTTAAAACTTGCTGAGGTCCTTTCTCGGACAGCAAGTTAGTCTCTAGGAGACGCAAGTATTATTTCATTTTCAAGTTGTTATCAAGTGCATTCAAGTAATCATCCAATTTATTGTGTTTGCCATAGGAAATAAATAGCCCTTCATTTGCAGCTTCAAGCTTTCCTGAAAAAATATTTTTTGGACAAACTATAGATCAGTAGAGAACCACTGTGAGCTGTTTGGTGAAATATTTTCATTGGTTTCAGTGGAAGTTTAAGTGAGGCACTAAGAACAATTCCTGAAAAGTTCTTAGCATGAGTTCTGTCTGATTTTCTTTCAATTTCAGAGTGCTTGCTGAATTTTCAGAACCTAAACCCCTTTTGGCTTGTAACTCATGGTCTTGGTCATAAGAAGAGTAAAATATATTCTTGCCTTTCAGTTTGCAACATTATGTGTTGAGGCATTTTTATAAAAATCTATCTATATCTCTGTATTTGTAGTCTGATCTGGCAGAGGAGATTCTTTAAGCCAGTGTGTAGCCACTTTAAGCCTCTTGTAGCATCAAATTTCGAGAGGGCAAGAGCTAGCAAAGAAACATGTATTTCTAAACATACATTAACTTTAATGAGGCCAAGACATTTAAAGTATCTTAACATATCTAATATAACCAATATGGTAATATTATAAAACTAACAAATGCTGTCCTAACTGTGGAAATAGTAGTGATTATAAATGTTTTTTTTTATTCCTTCATTTTAAAAGTTTTTTTTCACAAATTAGCACTCTGCATCTTTTACTTAAGAGAGAGAGAACTGCATGAATCAGGAAGCTGTATTTTAGCTTTCTAGCAGTTTGATGCTATCAGAACTTTGTCTCTGAAAGTTCAGTTTTATATTTTAAATCTCCTATAAGCCATATATGATTAATTTTTTAATAACATCAGGTGAAATTGTAGTCATCTTAGCATACTCTCTATTAAAATCAAAGATAAATAGAAATATGTGAGCTAAATATTTTTATGAAAATATTTTCTGGTATTTCCTTTAGAGCAGACAATATAATTTTTCAGCATTGTGTTGAAGAATAAGAATTATAAAACAAATTTCAATTGTCTGTTTTCATTATTCAAGATGAAAGGAAAATCAAATCACATAAATAAGAACAGTAGTTTTGTCTAACAAAACCACCAAGCTATAGAAGTAATTTCAATTTGCCATATATGTTTTCTTTTTAATTATTCATTGTGGAAGATATTACAGCTTTTTTAGGGCTTATGAAACAGGTATTCTTCTGCAGACAGTCTTCTGAGCATACCTGCTAAAATTAAGGGATTAAGTCATTGCTAAAAATGGTAAATCTTTTACTGGATAACTTTAGAAGCTTCACTTACACCTTCAAATAATTTGATTTTTTGGACTACTATTTAATTAACTAACCAATCCAAACAATGTCAAGTGCTATGCAGTCACAGAGCTAAACATGATTCTGGTCCTTCAGAACTTGCAGTTTTACAAAGATACAAATTCAACAGTTGAGGCAAAATATGATGCATCCGGATTCTAAGGAAACGGATTGTTCTGCAAAATGCAAAATCAAATGTATTAATTGCATTTATGATTAGAATATTAGTGCATTTTAGCAAGTTAGCCATATATCCAAATAGCATACAGTTAAGAGGTGATCAGCAGGAAAAAAATCTAATGCCTCCAGTAACAAGAAATTTTGCACTATGAAAATGAATAATTTTATCAAAAGGGAACAGCAGGAATACTAGACCTCTCAGGCTAGTCTTATTTTTAAGAGGTGAAGCGTGTATATCAGTAATTTACCTTAGAGTTGCCTACAGTAATGAAATTTTGAAAGTGTTTATTGTAAATTTGATGTGGAGAGACTGCAGAGGTTAGGTGTGAATCAGTGCAGTTGGCCTCTGTGTGCACCCTAAGCTGCCTTATTGAGCAAGCTGTGATGGGGGACTGAACACTTCCTTAACACTGTCGGCAACCTAAATGAAACACCACATATTGCTTTATCATCATTGGGAGACATGCTGCTATATTTCTCTAGTACAATATGCTGTAGGAAGTTACCTACTTTCAAATCTAATACATGCAGTGATACCTGCAAAAAAACATTCATGTGCCTCCACTGCAAAAGGGAAAAAAGCTAAAGCAGTGGAAGCAAGACTGCTGAAGTGTTTGAGTAGTGTGGGTGCTAGTTTTTCAAGTTTCTTGGCAGTGTACAAGGCAAGATACTGAGAAATACAGAGCCCAGCAGTAGTGACTACATGGTGTCACGAACGAGGACTTGCTTTAAACGTTGTGTGGAAATATTTTTCATAGTGCTCAGTCTGCAGCTTTCATTGCTTTGATGTGTCACAAGGAAGGATTCCTACCTTATATTATTGCCATCTTACTCTGAAGAATATCCAGGTTGACAGTACTAGAGAACAAATAATGTTTCTATAATATCCATGAAGAACAAGATACCAAATCCACCACAGCATGAGGAAAAGAATTCCTTATACTGCCCTTTAATTTGGACTCTTAAACTCTTTTTGCTCATGTTTGCACAGTAATATTCTCATTGAAAATTTGTTTCCTATCTTGGAACTCCCAGATGCTTTAATAACATAAGTAAAAGTATTATGAAGGGATATGCACCATAATAATTCTCTAATTTGCCTTTAAAAAGGGGGAAAGGGCTCAGAGGCTATTTAACAGCTTTAGCAGACAAAACCACTTTTCTGTATGCGACTGAAAGATTTTCTCTCTTTTTCATGCTAAATAGTACTTGTTTGTTAGTGATCATATTCAGATTTCTCTTAAAAGAAAGAGGGTTATCCATACTAAAGAACAATATGGGATGACAAAGACACTCAAGATGTAGGAATACTTGAGAATACTGATAGATGTAAAATCGGACGTGCACCAGCAATGTGCACATGCAGACCAGAAAGGAAACTGTATCCTTGGCTGCATCAAAAGACGCGTGACCAGCAGGTCAAGGGGGGTGATTCTGCCCCTCTCCTCTTGTGAGACCCCACCTGGAGTACTGTGTCCAGCTTTGGAGTCCTCAGCACAGGAAGGACATGGACCTGTTGGAGCAGGTCCAGAGGAGGGCCACAAAAATGATCAAAGGGCTGGAGCTCCTCTCCTATGAAGACAGGCTGAGAGAGCTGGGGTTGTTCAGCCTGGAAAAGAGAAGCCTCCAGGGACATCTCAATACTTAAATGGGGCTTATAACAAAGATGGAGAGAGACTTTTTACCAAGGCTGTAGTGACAAGATGAGGGGTAATGATTTTAAACAGAAAGAGGGAAGATTTAAACTGGATATAGGGAAGAAATTTTTTTACAATGAGAATAGTAAGACCCTGGAACAAGTTGCCCAGAGAAGTTGTGGATGTCCCATCACCGGATGTGTTCAATATTAGGTTGGAGGGGCCTTTGGGCCACCTGATCTAGTGAAAGATATCCCTGCCCATGGCAGGGGGGTTGGACTAGATGGTCTCTAAAGGTCCCTTCTAATCCAAACCATTCGTTAGTTTTATCGTATGATACTTGTCTGCTTCTCCGTTCACAAAATTACAACCTGCTTCAGTTTGTTCCCTTATTGCTTTGTCCTGGGAAAATGATTTGAGATTTGACCTGAAAAGTGTCAGATGAGTTACTGCTGCTGAGTTACAAAATGACTTGCCAGACTATGCTGCACAAAAGTGCTTTCCTTATTTAATTCATTGATTGTCTGAATAATGAGAAGGCTGAAACAATCAAGTTTCAACAATCAACTGAGCAGCATTGAACAATATGACCATTGAGTACAAGTTTTCAATGTAAAATACCACCTGAAGATTTTAACAAAACTGATCATAAATCACGAAACAAAAGACAATGCTTATTGACCTCAGAGAATGTTGAATTGCATGGTTGAAATAAAAAATGGATTTGGCTTCGTGTTTGAGACAGTACTGAAACATGACATTACTCCAACCTTGTGCTTTTGCACTTGCTGCTTAGATGAGAGTGGCAGGCAAAGAAGAAAATTTCTAGCGGAGTTTATCACTACATATGTAAACAGGAAACATTAGCCACACAGGGGCACTGGCATGTTTACCATAACAGCGGGAAGGACACAGATTTGCAACATGGAGAAAGCTAGCTCCTTCTGTCAGGGCCTGGAGCTTTCTATGTGGAGAGTTTACATCACTGGCCTTTATTTATGGAAAGTTTGTTGTCTTGTATACTCGGTGGTGAATTGTCCAGCGTTTCTTATATGAAGCCCTGCTTCAAATGCTATGTAGGGAGAATACTTTACGTAAACAAATAAATCGCACAAGCAATGTGGATTTTGTTAAGCTTGAGTTTCCCACTGATGTTGATTTCGACTGTAACTGTAGAGTTTTTTCAGTTGGTATTAACAAAACCAAAGCACTAGTGAACCAATTTTTTAAATGATAAACTGAAGTTTACTATAATTGAATTGTAAAGGTAATTGCATGCAGAAATATAAGAGGAAAATGTCTGGTACACTGAGAGAAACTGTTTTGCTGTAGAATATCTTTGACAATACTGCCCCTTATTTCCACGTGACTACCCTAGTAGCCTGTGAGCTCAAAAGGGAATAGTAATCTGGATTATGTTTTCTTGTCATTATTGGGATTTCCTGGTTTTATCTTCCCTGTGCATTTGCATTTCTGCTATAGCTGAGTGACTAGACCAAATGCATTAACAGTCTTGTGGGTTGTCCAGTCTTGTTCTGGCTAACATAAACAGTAATTTCACATTTATTTGGGGGGTTCATAGGACACATAAATGTAGCACTATCTAGTTCCACCAGATTCACAGCATTCTTGTGCCCAGATAACAGCACAAGGCTGCTCTCAAGAGCCACAGGGTTAGAACTGGTTTCTTGACTTTCCTTCAGGTAAGAAATAAAATAAAGTTGTTTAAAAATAAGCAGGGAAGTACAAAATTTAGAAATCCCAAGTCCCAAGACATAAAAAAATCCTCACCAAGTTTGCTATGATAACCTAAGCGGTCATTTTTCAAGGTGATTCAGATGTTTCAGAGCAGGGGGGCAGACAAAAAATTGTGTTACTCCCATTGATTTAGGTATTTAAATCCCTTTAAAAATCGGGCTTCACTCATGTGTACTTGTACTTAGCTATCAGAACACTTGCAGCCATTATTTTTCAACCTACATATTTTTCTGAAGTTCTTTAGGATATACAATTGCTGTGAATTCTGTACTTACCTCATTTCATATGCTTTCTTCCCACTGTCTTCGCCCTTTTGTTCTATATCATTTTCAGGAACTGGGGAAAGAGGTGATTTTCAACAGTATAGAAAAAAGTCGGGTACTGGATTTGAAGATCTTAGAATTTGTCATTGTTTAAGAAGCTAATAAATCACCAGATATTCAAACTCATTCTACAGTAAGCCCCAGAGATCTTTCAAGCTCTATTCCAAATTCCTCTCTCTCAGTATCATCATAGTTGTTAGCTGTTTGCTGTAGCAATAGCAAATCTGTCTTCACATACTTGGTATCAAAATATTCAGTGGTAAAAAATTCAGATAAAAAGGAATTTGAACTCTTCAGATGCAGCTGGTGTAAGTTTAACTTCAGAAGTTTTCCATCAGGAATCTATACTTAACAGCATCGGCAGCAACTGTTTAACTTTTTTTTTATTTTTCTAAGAATATATGTAATAAAGTGACTAGAGTAAAAGGAAATTTCTCACTTGTGTCAAGTGAAATTATAATTGAACAGACCTTTTTTCAAAGTTTATTTTAAAGGAAAGCATGACATAAGAGCCCTGTAGAGATCTCAGACCAATGTGGGAGAGAAACACTATGCTTTGTTTGATTCTGGTGTCGTCTACTCAAGTTTCACTGTAGCGTGAGAAGATAAAGAAACTGGGATGAACTTCAGAGTAAAGTGAAAAGAAGATGCAGCAGCTGGTAGCAGATTTTAAGTCCAAGGCTATTCTGGTGCCTAAAATCTCTTAAAAGTATTTATCAAAAGTACCAAAAGGTAAAAATGTCAGGATAAATCTTATGGAAACTTCTGAGAACTGGAACTTTCTTAATTGAAATTACTGAGTTTACAATGTGATGTCAAATCAGCTAACGTCCACACAGTTCTCAGAAGCATAAGTACAATAGCATGTTTCCCAGCAATAAAGAGAACTTTTTCCTGATTTCTTATATCATTTAGAAAGAAAAAAAAAACAGCAAATTTCAAAGCCAAATCAGAAAATGGAGCCTTCATGATAAGTTTAATCATATAATTAGCAAGGTATGAATAACCTTGGATGAGGGACACACAGTATCGGTTAAACTGGAAAGAATGCGGCAGTCACACTCATTAGAGAAAGCACTGAAAAATAAACAGAAAAACTAGAGTTCAAAGTTACTAAGCAACTGCATTTAAAGGAAGAAATGTCAAACTATGCATTTCTCTTTGGGAGTCCTAGTTATTGAACTGACTGCAAAATTATTGCTAAGCAATAAATTAGCCTGGGAAGTTTCTTTAGATATTCTCTCAATTCTTTTGCTATTGCATTTTATTTTTATCTGGAACACATTTCATTAACACTTAGTAAATGTTTATAACACTAAAAAAAGACAATCTAGGGAAACTGTGGTGGGATAATTCCAGTCAAGTGGGCAAATTCCCTAGGGATGTTAAGATTGCGAAACTACATGAGAAAGCACAAGATCCATACTTTCTCTCATGTCTGTAGTTGACTAAAAAAGGAAATGGAAATACCAATTAATGTTCCACCTTACTCAGACACCATGGTGGGAGTGATCCTTGGGGAGAGAAGATTTTTTAAAAGGGAAAGAGAAATTTCAATAAATCTAGAACCACAGTGTGTCTGACCCCTGTACAGAATGCCGATGAGCTGACCAACAGCCTTACGAATGTTATGGGTCGGTCAGAGCTGCAATCTAAGCACTTTTCTTCTTCTCCCTCAGATGATTAAATCCCACAGGCTAGGCAGAGGTATGGTCCTGACCACAGTTCATCAGCAGCTTAAGGTGGAGGAAAGAGGAGGCATGTTACTTCTTGCAAAGCAAGGTCTTTCTACATATACATCAGGGGACTCAGGGAAGACTTCTGATTCTTATACGATCTATTGTTTAGTGGTACAGTATAAAACATACTAAAATGTGAAATCATATTCATACTCTGTGGTCTGTAAGGATAATCCTTTTTTCACAACAGTTTAAATGTTGTCTTTCTGCTATAAAGATTACAGATGATGTAGAGTCTCTCCTACAGACTCTCCAATCTCTCTTACAGTCCCTCCTAGGGACTGATGTACAGTCTCTCCTAACTGCCACTCATCATTATATTCAAGTCTTTTTTCCAGGTCTATAGCTTCTTTAAGAACTGTGACTTATTTCATTTAGTGAACCATTTAATCACATTGTGATGAAGAATGTTTAGGTAGATTTTGTGCCGTTTTAGGGCATGGAAAGTGAGCTGTACGAAGGAGGACATTAAGAGATATCAAGCCACTGAATGGATCCCATTCATGTGACAGTTTAATTTTGTCACATGCCATGAGATGAGATATGCATAACACCCACTGGCCTCTCTGGACTTTTATGCTGCCTATACTGTATAGAATCAAACTCAGGGTTGGTAAAAAAAAAATATGTAATCGATTTTCCACTAGAGAAACCTGCTGTGACAGAAACTTTGTTAGACAAATCATAGCAGTTTTGATCTGATATTTTTTTGTAAAAATAAAAATAAAAATTTGAAATGTTTAGAAAATATCCAAAGGCCCACTTTCATATTTTAAATGTAAGTTTTATTGTTAATTTCAAAATAATGATTTGCATTTGAAATTTCTTACAGTGTTTCAAATGAATTTGATGTGCAAATGAAATATTTCACATTTACTAAAGCAAAATACTTATGTTGATCCAGTTTGGTCTTTCCAGACATGAAATAATTCATGATCGTGAAAACCAACTTTCTGACAAGCCATAACTAAGCTTGTGAAAGAAAATAAAAATTCATAAACTATAATAATTAGCAAGATTTATAATCTTGCATAAAACAGTGAGTAATTCAGTTAGTCACGGAACAAACACCCTGTAGTCATGTAAGAATTTAGTAAATTCACAGGAAAGTGAGAGCTATTACAGAGTCAGCAAGTCTCCTTCTGGAGCGATAAAGCATTGTTTTCAAAGTCACTATCATCAAGTTATATGCACATACTCATATTAATGAAAGACTATAACCTGCAACTTCATTTCATGGGTCTTGTATTGATTTCACTGGGAATCTTGCATAACTATGATCCAAAGCAAGTGAAATGTACAGAGCAAACAGATCTTTACATTTCTACGTACTTTACAAAGGCAAGCAAGCATTAAGATTCTTATTTGGCAGATACAAAAGATTATGACTCGAGTAAGGTTACCCAGGCAGACAGGCAGTTATGAGGCTGGGGAAAGAGCCCCGTTCTGACATGCTCTGAAAGCCTCGTCTTCCATGTTTCCCATTAGAAATTATCCAACTGTAGGAGACTGAAGGTTCAGAAGAGCCTCTGTCTACTTTTTGTACAGCATACCTATAAAAATCCTGCAGTGCAATATTTTAAATTTTTAGAACAACTATATTATTGCCAGTTATCACCCAGGTCCCGAAGCAAAGAGTTTAAGCATCATTAAGCCCTTTGACTTCAATGGGCTTTGAGTCAGTTGCTTTTTTGTATGCATACCCTTTATTGTAAGTGTTTTCTGATGCAAAACAGAGTCTAAGCTGGTTGCATTGCCTACTTGCATACAAATCCTGGAGTTGGTATTTTTTATGGTTAGTTACCAAGTACAGAAGCATGGGACTTGTTCTATGTATCAAAAGCAGCATCATATCACCCTGCTTATTAGCTAGCATCCCATGTACACAATATAATTTACGTGATGATGTGATCCTGTGAGGAATTTGGTACCCTTAAACATTACTCCTTAAAAGTTCAGCTGAGCACTTCTGCAGGTTGACCACTATTTTACTTCACAGGCAAAAATAGACAAACACATAATATAAGGTTTTCTCTGTTTAGGATAAACAATTATTCAGATTGCGCTCTACTCTTAATAATTTAGTTACTTTTTTATATCTCTCTGTTTCAGAAATGTTTAGTGCTGAGATGAGATCATCCCATACGTACAGACATGCTAATGACTAGTTTAAACACTTGCAGAAAGAAAATCTCAAACGAAAACATGGCACAAAGAGAAAAGGCTTTGGCAGTAGGTCTTAATGGCAATGTAGCTACGAATATATTTTTGGGGAAAAAAACTGTTTTTCATCAATACTTGTCTTATGATTGGAATGTTTTTCACATTAATTTCATTCCAAGTTGTTTACAAGGGAGTGAGAGTGAGAGTGAGAATGAGAGTGTTTTATCAGTGACCTGGGAAATAAATTAGAGTACTCATGACAACTATTTCTCCTGAATGAAACATAGTAAAAAAGCACTATTTCTCAAAGATGTAACCAAATAAACTATGTTGGGGGGGATATATGGGAAAGGCAGTTGGGACACACAAGCAAGTAAAAGAAATAGGGATGGTCTATGACACCCCGAAACTTAGAAGCTGCTGTCTGTGTTGAAAAATGAGCATTGTCATTAATATTAAAGTTGTAAAACAGGTTGTCAGATATGTCTAAGGACTATGAAGATAGTAAATGATTAAACTTTTCCTAAGCCTTGAATTAAAAAAATGTTAATTTTTAAAGAATGCGTCACTGAAAAGATATGTTTGTACAAGGATGCAAATAACTTTTCACTTTACTATGTTTTGATTCTTTCTAAAGAAACGTATAATGACTATATATCAGTTATGAGAAAACAGAACAAAAGTAATATAGGAAGAAGAGACCTAATAATTGCACTGATGTGTGTAAAATGAATTGTTTGAATACAAAACACCACATGCATATTGGTGGATTTCTGCTCACAACTGACAGTATGGATTGATTTGCTATGTTATTTATTCATATTTATGTATTTGTATTAAAAGAAATGGATCCTAGGACGTTTGAAACTAATGTAAAGTGTTCCCTTTTTATTTTACATTCACTGGATGCATCTCATGGAGAATAAAAGAGCAAATACTTGTATACGTGGGTTATTGTAACAGATAACTATTGGGAGGGAGGACTTTTTTTGGTGGTGGTAGGGTTCAGTTTGCTGCATAGAGGACATGGGGCTTCAAGAGGAGTTCTCATAAACCTGTCTAAATCAGGGAAAGGATTTGAAGCCTTCATTGCCCTCACCAGCCTCACCAGGCATCCAGCCTCCAAGATCTGCATCCATTGGCCCAGGAGCTCCATTTAACTCAGGCTCCTTACCTGACCTGTGCTTAGGTCTTTGCTGGACTTGCAGACTGGACTTGACAGGTTGATGTTTCCTTGCAGTTGTCTGATGATTGCTGGATTCTTGGTGGTCCCTCGTGTTGTCACCAGCTCACCCTGCGCACCATGCTCAGGTATGGTCAGACTGCAACTGTTTTGG